>CP097511.1:20092832-20160332 GCA_023547065.1 Musa troglodytarum | reverse complement strand
TATACTCCTTAACTGCAACATCGTACCCAAACTCTTATGTCTAATTCTATTCTGATTAAGAGCAGTTCAATCCGGTACTCCGTCGCTCCATTCTTGTTATCCATGGTGAAATTCCCTATTCCCGTATTTGACTCATAAGTAGAGTAGGTTGAATTAAGTGGTTCACTATTTTCTTCTAATAAGAAAACCCTTTTGCCCTTATTTAGCTAAGCAAATAGAAGGAAGTTTTACTATACAGCAAAAGAATAATGAATTGAATCATGAAATGCACGAGTAAGACTTTGTTACTAATGAAGTAAGGCGTGGACTGCTAGCGAGTAGGGCTCGGGCCAAACACATAACAAGTCAGAATTGATGTAAGAGTGGATATAGGCTTAGATACAGGAGCGCGGGAATCAAGGCATTAGTCTCAGCGGGAGGCAGAGTTTTGTGCCAAAAAGATATAGGCTTATAGACCAGAGTACTAGTGGAAAAGCAAGGCAAGGGAAAAAGATGCATAAGCGGTAAAGCTAGCCTTGTTAGCTGTGGTCAAAATCCTATTGCCGTGGTGGATTTCTTTATTATGAGGAACAGTATTGGAGGCAGTGTAGCTCTAGCCTGTGTGTCACCAGTTCCATTCTTGGAAGCCTATAGTTTCCCTGTATTAGAGCTAGGTCATGAAAAGACTTATTCCCTAGTTATGGCTTCGTAGACTTGAAATACTACTGAAAAGGCTGCGACTTCCTTCTCTTAGCCCGAGTTCCTAGTATAAGCATTAGTTGCATTGGTACGGTTCCTAGCTCCGAGCTCAAGTACGAGAAGCACCAGTTACAGCTTGAAAGAATTACAACTCTGAGTTCAATTAAGTAGGGGCAGACCAGCAATCGAGCTATACAAAATAGAAGATAGGGGTGCCAAAGTTATATATCCGTATTGTTATCCGTATTTGAGTTCTTATAGAGTAGCCTTGGCTCCTACTTAGTAGATTCAGTCTTGGTATTGGCGCGGCTGTATTCTCATAATTGTATTTGAAGTCAAGGAAGGCAGAGCGGTTTGCTTCATCAGGTATTGGTTCATTCGATTGTTTAAGGCAGTTCTAGCGATTGGTTCAGCAGTTCCATTATTTCCAGTGGTCGTTGCATTCTTTCTATTAGTAGCTACTGCCCTAGAAACAGGATAGTACGCCTGAGATACAGTAAAGCAGGACTAAAAGCATTAAGCCGAAGAACGAGAACCTGGTTGAAAAGCAAAGATCGGATCAGGAGCTACAGACTTTCAAGTAGCAGTTGGTTTCCTAGTTGAGAGTTAAGGTCCCATCAGTACCAGGTGAATTCCCGTTAGCATTGGTTAGATTCCTTATTTATAGTATCAATACAAAGTCGTTAGAGTCATACAAGTAAGGCTCGGGTAGCCGGGTTCTATTCTCATCAGTAGAGGCGGGCTTCCCTGTTTGGAGTTAAGGTGTTGTTAGCCAGGGTCTATTCTAATAAGTAGTGTTTTCAGCGGCAGGGCTGCCTATATACGTTATAAAGAATTATGAAAAGTGGAGGGCGTCAGGAACAACCACCTCTTACTTCCTTTGGTTGCTACTGTTGCTAAGGATACTAATGAGAACTACTACTGTCGGTGCTCTCTTTGCCAACTTAACTAGACTTAACTAGCATTCTAAAACCCAGAGTTTCATCAAAAAGAAGTCAATGAACTGGAACTGGGGCTGGACTTACTGTTTCAAAGCATGGAACCATCTTCGCTGCCCTCGGACAGGTTCTCTATTTCTTACCTAGGACAGGACAGGTTCTCTGAAACAACTCCCTTCTCACTTCTCTTAGTACCCTTATCGCTTCTCCTAGTAGTGGAACAGGCTATTCTTATGCTTCTACTTAAAAAAAGAATATCTCTTTCCGATCTCGCCCAACAGAGCCTGAACTAGAATGTCTAGGTTTCAAAAGAATATCTTCCTTCTTGTTGAGTTAGAGGAGCCTCATTCTGGTAGAAAACTAAAGAAGAGGATTGACTTTCTCGTAAGGGAGTTGGGGCTATACTCGCTAACCAAAGAAGCATACCAAAGAATGAATTACTAGTAGGAGTTATTGACTATGCAGTAAAAGAGGGAACTTCAGAAGCTTGAGTAGTTCGAAGAAAGTCTACATCGACTGGAGAAGCAGAAGGCACAAGATCATCAGCCGAAGCCGAGCAAGGACCCACTACGAATCAGAGGATTTAGCGTTAGGTTTTAGGGGTGCTAAAGTAGAGTAATATAGTTGCCTGCTGCTTTGCTTGTTTCATTCAATTGAACTACAGAACTCAACTACCATACCAAGTAGTCAACTAAACAAATTGTCTTCCCCGATCTCTCCTTACTGTTAAGAATGGAAATGTAATATATACCTCTGGCACTAGTAATAGAGTATTGTCAATACCCAGCATCCCCTACTTCAGATACATCTCCTGCGGATTCTCTTGAAACTATCTACTTGACTTCAAAAGCCTGTACTTTCCTCTTCCCCGACCTATACTTCTCTTTCAACAGCATCTTATCTGTCTCCTGCATCTATACAAGACCCGGCTTCTTCACCTGTGCTACCTATTACTGCTGGAACAAGACTGAGCCAAGCTACTAAACGACTTATCGCAATAGCGCATTATAGACTATATTGAATTGACGACCACTGGTATCTTCAGCCACAGTTCCGTTAGAGCTAAGTAGACTCGAGAACTGGTTAACATAGATCCTTTTCTTACTGCAACTTCACCTCCCTCAAACCCTTTTGTCAGTTGCTTCCTCACCTGTACTTGATGATGTATCTGATCTAGCTCCTGCTCTTGTAGACTTAACTCAAACATAACCGCTTGCACCTGCTCTTAACCGGCCAGTCACTTTCTTGTCTTCTTTCCCGAGAACTATTCTTTCAGAACCAACAAACCCTACTTACTCAAAAATGGGATAATGTAGTGGGTCCGACGCTTCTATCTCAAATAACTGCAGAGCTTATAGATATGAGATATTAAGTCGCACCACCCCTCAGCATCCGAACTTAGATTAGGCTTCTGACTTAAAAGGAGAAAAGAGAGTCGAGATCCATAGATAGGGGAGATAGATTCCCTTTGCGCCCCTTCCTATGGCGTTGAATCGAGTGGATGAGAATGAATCAGTTAAGGCCTACAACACTCCTAATGCAAAAGTCAAAGATTCCATTAATGATTTAGATGAACACAGTTGCAATCCTATAGCATAGGTAATAAGAGAATCAGGGAGCAAAAGAGAGAGGCAAGCATAAAGATAGGTTTATGATTGGCTCTTAAGTATTGGAGAGGAAAGAAAAGCGCTAACGATTGGCTCGATTGAAAAGAGAGGCAAGCATTTATGATTGGCTTAGATTAGATGCTCCCAAGTCTTTTCTTTGTCGTTCGTAAACTAGAACTGCACCTGGCCATTCTACTGCAGGCTGCAGGACTTGAAAGAGTAGGAACAGGCAACAACTACTACTAGTTAGACAAATGCAAAGAGACTCGTATTCTAGGGTATACTCGAAATATGCAATGAAGTACTTTGAGCTCCAGCGGGGAAAGGCATTAGCACTCCAACCTGTGAGCTACAGTGGCACCCTACAAACTACAGTTCATCGACCTAGGACAAAGGCACGGGCAAGCTGTAGTGCTAGTTTGAAAACAAGTAAGTAAGGCTTATAAGCGGTAAAGTAAGGCTTACAATTGAACATAGGTTTTTAAGGCAGTGGTTCAAATCTAAGTTCTAAGTTCAAGTACGAGGGTTCCTAGTATAAGGATGAGTAGCATCGGCTCAATTCTAATAGAATGGAGGTTCAATCTCATAGTTAGCTGTTTCAGAGTTAAAGACAATAAGGGCAGGCTTAGATGCAATGCAGCAAGGCAAGGCTCTTAGGGGCGGTAGGTAAGTCTTATTTATAAGTTCAAGCATTGTTATCAGTAGTTCGATTCATAAGGCAGTGCTGCAGAACGAAAGCGAAGAAGGACAGCTTTGAGATCAGGCGCTAAAGAAGAAAGTGGGGAAGGTCAGCTTTGAAGTCAGTAGTTGGCAGTATTGTTAGCACTTAGTTTTAGTTGAAAGATCGGAATAGTCGCACAGGCTTTTATAGGCAGTGAGGGCAGACTCTAACTAGCAAGTAGGAGACTTTAATACATTAGTAGAAGCGTGAAAGCGCGGAGAGGTCTACAAAGAGTTTGGGGGAGCTACCGGCTTTTAGGCAAAGAGAGGCAAGCTTGGTCTGCAGGGTTCGATTCTATCTATCGTGCTTATAGGTTGTCTTGTAATGAGGGCACCGCACCTGACTTCTTTCTTCTTATATTAGTAGCTCCAGTCTAAGTTCCGAGTTACCATATTATCAGCACCAGCTCAGTGGTTCAGTCTGATTCGCATGAGTTCTATTCTTTTTGGTAGTACATTTTAAGATGGGTTGCTCTATTCTTGTTAGTAATAGTAGTAGTGCTTTCTGTTGTTAAATGCCTTAGAGCTATGCCCGAAAGATGGCATAAGCAATTTCATAATGAAACAAGTATAAGTAAGAGAATCAAACTAATGAGCCCAAGAGGGCAACCAAAAAGCAGTACTTTAGGGCAGGAAGTCAGCCTAATATAGAGGAGAGGTAGTTCGAAACCGGATCAGTGGTTAGAGAAAGAGGGGATAGGCAGGACTAACAGGCAAAAGATGTTGCATGAAAGTAACGAGTCTAAGGTTTTGGAGGACAAAAAGCAATCAATCAAACATAGGATCCTTATAAGCACCGGTGAGAGTCTTGTTAGCGCTAGGTTATTTCTTTATTATGGGAGAGTCGTTCCAGTCTCTAGTATCCATATGATAAATAGTAGGTCGATCCCCGGTTTCGAGCTATTACTATTGGAATTTCACAAGCCTTTTACAGATCACAAATAATAGAAACCTAGTTGCTAAGGAGTCAAAGCTGTATAAGTATAGTTGCGGCGGTTAGAATTGAGTTATATACCAGTAGCTACTGGCGCTCGGTTAAGCCTTTCACTCATACTACTCGGTGTTGCCGTCTCCTTTGCCTCTCTCTCCTCTTATCCTATACCTAAAGCCTGCATTCTCAAGCAAACTCCAGTTAGTCCTAAGGTTATGAGTAAGTCCTTTGCCTGTTAATTGTATTTCATAAGGAGTAGAATCAAGATCATCAGCCGTTCGAAAGGAAGGCAGCAATAGATTCTTCATAAGTCACTCACTTCACTTTCACTGTCAACTTCAACAACTCCCTTTCTTAACTTTAGAACTGGAGCTGGACTACCTGGCCTGGCCTCTCGAGAGGGAGATGGATAACCGAAAGAGAAGTTATTGCCCTCCGTTTTCGTATATAGAATAGAATGGGCGAGATCCGATAGAGATAGAATAAAGTCAGCAGCGGAATTACCAGTAGCATTTGAATCTGTATTAGTTGCTTGAGGTAGATTCGGAAGTGTTAGTTGCCCGAGGAGGGAGATTGGAAAGAGAATTGCCAGTTACTCGGATAGGGTAGGCGAGTCTGTGACTCGTGTTTTTTGATTCTTATTCCGGTAGCTTAGGTTTCGTGATTCTGTTTTATTCTAATAAGATTTCTTGCTAGTTAATTGGCGAACGTGGTCTAAAAAAACGGTCGTGGTTTTCCATTGAACGAGAGAGCTATGGTGCGGGTGCTCAATCAAATAACATACCTAACAGAAGTAAGGCAACAACTAGGGACAAAAAGAATAGAACTACTAATAAAAAGAATTGCACCAAAAACTCTGAAATCTGCTACGCTACTACTGATTAGGATAGAACCGGGGCATCTAACTCGGACTCCAAAGCGAATAAGAATTGAGCTAAGAACTAGGGGTTTCACTGCCGATCTCGAAGCTTACCTTACCATACCAAAAACTCTTACTAGACTCACTTTTCTTCTAATACTCCCGATCCAGATCCTTGCTTTACTGAACCTGAAGCTTACTTTGCTTTAACTCAAGGGTTCTTTACTTGCATCCTTGCTTGTGGGTGAGAGTCCTCTACTCTAATTGCCTCTGTCATTCCCTATACCGAGTTATCGTCTTCGAAACCCAACCACTTTATATGAGTATTTGCCTGGGAGTGAGATTCCCGACTTTTGAGTGGGAGTCTGGCGCTACTTAACTTCAATCTTTATTTCACTATTTGGTTTCAAACCCCTGTCTTCCTTTCTTTCATTCTACACCTAGTGCTTCTCATACCTTAACAACTAATAGAAGATTTCAACCAGTACTTATCATACTTTACCTAGACGCACCGAGCCCAACTACTACTAATAAGAGAGCAACTCGGAACTCAGGCTTATACAATGCCTAGCTAATCTCACTACTATGGATAATACCGAAACTCTTAGCTAACCTGCTTCCAATACTTATACTCGAGCCTAGGAATAAGTTCAATAAGAAATCAACTAATAAAGATAAGAATAGAGCCGGGCATACAAGATTGACACAAGAAACAGGCAATTCAACTCGGAACTAGGCCTTAAACAAGAAAACGAAGGCTTGAATCACTTCCCACTGCTACTAGGGCTCTGATAACTAATAACTTAGCAGAAAATCCTGGCTGAGGGAATTCAAAACTCAATAGGACAAGACTTACTGACTCCTTCATCAGCCAAGCCTTGCTGTCTATTGTTTGAGTCTCGGTTAGAAATACATGAATTAAGGCATAAGTCAGTGAACCAAACACTTACTTACAGAATGAAGGATGGGGTGTCCGGTTAAACAATGAATGCAACTCGTACCATTAACAACTCGATATAGGGAATTGAGCACAGAGGCAAGCCCTACATTCCTGGGTTGAACCCTTGATCTCCCCCCCTCTCTTAGTCTTAAACTACTACCGATAAGGCTTAAGCAAAGAACTCATACGGACCCGCCCAAGAGTGGATCAAACTAGTGCTCCCTAATGCTGAAACTTGTAACTCATTCTGTAACAGCCTACTTGGATTCTTGGACTTCCTCCTTAAAGCCCTGCTTGTGAATTTGACTCTTATACTGACCCCCTCCATCCTTGCTTTTGAGTTTGTCTCTCTTCATCTAGGAATTGGATCAAGCACCAACCCATCTCTACTCGAGAAAGCGGAAACTTTACCCTTTACCTCAGACAGGAGTCAAGATACTTATTTCAAGTATTCATTCATATCCCAACTAAAGAAGCACAGGTAGGCGGGAAAGACAGATGGGGTTTTCAAATAAGGGATGGAAGTAAGTATTGCCAGTCCCAACAAGACGTTCTGCGCGTAAAGTCACCTCCATGGTAGCCAAATTCAGTATCCGCTAAAATACACAAAGGCGCCAAGCATATACTCGCACAGCTTAACTACTAATAGACAAGTCACTGCTATAGATGGGGTAACACTTCGTGCTTCCTATATTCAAGTTCGAATTGACCCCTAAAGCATGAATTCCTGTTAGCCAGGTTAGCCAGATGGGTATAATAGATGTTGGTAAATCACCGACCTAGTATAGTGCTCCTTACTTCAATTCTATTCAATAAAGATATACCCCTCTACTCTACTACTCCGCATCTCAGAATGACACTTCGAGGATAAGAATGTAGTGTGAAAGGGATAAACAGAATCATAGGATTAGGGTTTTGCTCTGTATATGATAGAAGAAAGGCTTCATACAGGACTCCTTAAGAAAGGACTGGAATTGTAGAGAAAGCTGGATGCCTAGCCCTTAAGTAAATGGGAGTCAAGATCAGCTCTTTATGAATGCTAAGTTCCTGTGAGAAAGTAAAGGTAAGGCAGGAATAATAATACGGAGTTGGGAGTAGGAGAAGAAAAGCACTAAGAGAGCGAGAAGGGAGTCGACTACTTGGGCACCTAAACGAACTCGTATACTCGGTGAAGCCAAGCACCGGCATATTCCACTCTTTCACTTAGGACAGCTGACCTCCGCCTTGCGCCTGTTCCGAGATACTATCCTGGCACTGCTTCTGATCGAGTAGACTCACTACTTCCTGCTTCTTCGCCTTTATTAGCTTAGTAAGAAATAGGTTAAATGACCAGAAATAGGGCTTTCACACCGGGTCAACTAATTCCATGAAATTCTACATAATCCGGGGAGTCGGAAACAGCTTAGACTATTTCTTTGAATGCGTCTGTGACTTACTTGTTGAATGAAGTTACTAGGTGTGGTTAGTTACCGAGAATACATAAAGAGTATAGGACTTCCGTTTGGGTAGTACTTATCAGCATCAGCAGAATCTAAATCGAGTACTGGCCGGGAAGGTAGTGAAATTGTTGTATCCAATCCGCCTCTACTTTCTGTCTTTATAAATCAAATAATTAATAAGATTCCTTCTTGGTGGAGAGGTTTACTCACTGGTTTCATTCAAATACTTCCCGCTTCCCTTGATGGCGAACACAGGACAAAACTACCCCGGACAGGCGAACTCGGGACAAAGACAAAGAGTGACTTCACACTAAACTAAGTAATAGTTGCAGTTGTGACTTCTATGGCAACTATATGGAATTTCTTCTGACCTAAAGGCAACCCTACCTTGGTGAATTGATTCTTACTTACCTGAAACCCTACCCTGGCTTGATACTCTTCGTTGAACCCTCACTGTTTTGAATAGAAGATGGATGTCGGCACCCAGGAAAGACTAACTCACACACGCACCCTGCAATAAAGTTCTCTATACTATAGGCTTTTCCCTGCGGTAGTCACTGGGTGGGTTTCTATCTTCTGTAAATAAGTCCACTCTTTTCTTAAGAATCCTATAGAAAGGAAAGAATGGAATAAAGGAAAGAATAGAATGTTGAATGCTAAACTGCCCACGTAGAGCGGTGTGTGAAACATCTCTCTTATTGAGCACATGGTGAAGAATGGCCTGCTCTAGTTATTGGCAAAGGTGAGAAAGTATAGTAAAGATCCGTAGAAGGATTAGAAGCCGAGCCGATAGGAAGCAGTGCAAGCGGTTCTGTTCCAGTTTCAAAGTAGTGTGGTACTGTTCTGGTTCTTGTTGAATCTAGGTAGCTAGGTGTTACAGAAGGCATTTCTTCTTTGACTTGGGCAAGATACGTAACTGTCGACAACTTTCTTCTACCATACCTAGTAGTAGCTAATGATTCTGCTTTAGTCTCATTCTTTGGCACCTAAACGAACTCGTATACTAGTGGAAACTCTCTTATATAATACCTCGGGCTACTGGCAACACCTCTTTCTTCTTCACCCTTGCCAACCTCTAACTGCTGATAAAGGACAACTGATTAAACTCGGTACCCTGACTTGAGAACTGCTCTAACTGCTTCCCTTATAGACATATATTTATGAATGTCACTAAAATCACCATGTAACTCAAATACCAGAACTGGAGCTGTACTACTACTACTAGAAGTCACTACGACTACCGGGATGAAACTCGGTTGTGCCTTATTCCTTGCCTACCCTCGAACGCAGGACTACTCTACAACACCCCCGGCTCATCTAACTCCATTTCTTTTCTACCTGAATGAGCCTCATCTACAGTTGTTGCTTGGACCCTAAGGTTTCATTCCAATACTGACTTGTTCCATTCTGTTTCTTACTCTCCTGATTCTGCTCCTGCCTCTGATCCTTCTCGTGCTCCGATACCGCAGTAAACTAATTCCATGCTGTAGCCAGAGGGGCTGTTGAATCCGTTATCAAATAACTTATACAAAATAACTTCTAATAGAATCTTATATAATAATAATAATACAAATATACTAAGAATAACTACCCGGGAAAGGGTGCCTCCCTTCTAACTTCTCTTAGTAGTGGAACAGGACATTCTTATGCTTCTACGCGAATATCTCTTGAAAACCAGATCTTTAAAACAAGAATCTCTCTTTCCGATCTAAACTATCACAGCTGCTTACACAATTTCACTTAAGGGCAGGACTACTCCACTCGGTATTCCACTATCACTCTCGCAGGAACAGGCAATTATTATGCTTTAGATAAAGATCCCAACAGTTGCTTGGCGGGTGGGCAATGTCCGCTTGTCTAGAAGTAGATTTGTATGCCCAGCCCTGGTATCCTCTAGCTTGAATAGCAGGATAGAGTGTTGGAACGGTAATTGGCTTTGCTTTCCCTTTGTTGGATACGAGAGATCATCAGCTGTTTCAAGATGCGTAAGATTTTTCATACACCTCCGAACACTTATCTGCCTTTGCCTACTTACTATCTTGTCTGTCGGCTTGTGTCTTTCTATAAGTCAATACAGAATATAAGTCAATACAGAATGCAACTAGCCAGCCATATTCGCTGCCCTCGCTCACTACTCTAGTATTCCTCAACATAAAGAAGTTAATCACTACCTGCTTAGAAGTCACTCACTACTTAGCTCAAATAGCGGTAAAGAACTGGAACAATACACGGAATTCTTCTCCACTTTATGCCTAAAATACCCGCCTAAGCCTCTGTAATTGAATCTTCGAGGTCAGGTTCTCTCTCGGACTATTTGAAATGACATCGGGATCGAATCAATCTATAGTAAGTCAAGTGTCTTTCTGCTCTTGCTCCCTTACGTGCTTCCTTAGCCGGAGAAACCCTTTGGTAGCTTGCTTCTTTATCTGTAGTCGTAGTCTGCCTTGTTGAATGAGGATAGAGTATGACCAATCTTAGCAATTAGGCAATAAGCTATCCCTCACTCCGGCTACAATGAACTTCATTCGGCTAATCTCCAGTACTTATTCTATGGATATAATTGTGACTAAAGTAAGGTATAGTTGTTACTAATTTAGTAGTGGTTTCTTGTTTCATCTTTGTGAATCTACTAAGTAGTACTTATTAAGGAGCTACAGGTTCTGTGTTTTACTAATTTCTCAATGTTACTAATCTGTCAACTATATCAATGGCAACAGGCAACTCAACTTCCCGCTTTAAAGCCAGAAGAAGGGAATGCTCTTGTTGCCTCTATAGTCAGTTGGGGAAGAACAATTACTGGCATAAGTAGGAATATCAGAGAAGAAGACGAAGACCGCATAGTATAATAAGGTAGTCTAAGTAGTTATATCTGAGTTGAAGACCACTTCTAATAAGTATTAGTCAAGGAACTTTCACTGGCGCCCCAATCTGTCTTTATTGGTGATAAGTCTATTTCTGTTCTAGTTTCATCAACGAGAGAATCAGCATCCGCTAGGCGAGTAGAAAGCACTTGTTAAGTATTATAAAGAATGTGGTAGCCAAAGAGTATTGGTAGCTGAACCAGAACAAGCAAGTAGGAAGGAAAGTGGAGGTTGACATCAGGAGAAGAGGAGCGGTTCGCAAGTAAGCTTATGAATTGCCTGTGCGAGAGGGTTAACAAGCTATGTATTTACTAAATCTATACGTTGAAGAAGTTTGATAAGCAAGTCAAAGAATCCGCTGTTCCTGTTTTCGTTTCTTCACTTCCAGGAGAGGTTGGAAATTCAAGTGTAGTTCTTGGGGAATCAGAAAGGGAATCCGCTGTTTCAAGATCTAAAGCAGGATTAGAGGCAAGATCCGGTACAGGTAAAGGTCAAGGCAAGTTGTAAAGATCATCTGCAGGGTGCCAGTACTTTTCTTGTTGATGTTGAATAAGATAAAGATTCGAAATAATAGAATTTATAAAAGAATGAATTGACGCCTATCATCTTGTTGTTCCTAATACGTGATCTTATTTCCCCGCCTTACTGACATTCATGATTATTTCCTGCCTTACCTTACATTAATTCAGCAAGCAAGGAGTGAAACCAAAAAGCGTATTTAGCCTTGAAAGCAAAGGAACCATCAAGGGAAGCAGGAAGGAAAGAAGTTCATTGTTGCCATTCGTAGTAGCTTGTTCGTTGCTTGTCTGTTTGTATAGTAGTAGCTTGCCTGATAGCAAAGGGAAATTACCTACTGGAAGGCCTAAATTGAATGAGCATTTCACGTTTCCCCGGGTTTTTAGATAGCAAAGGAGTTTTCACTGCTAAGGGACCAGATTTACATGATCATCTTTCGTTTTCCCGGTAAAAAACAACGCAAGGGCAATTTCCCTACTGAAGCTCCTAATTTCCATGATCAATTTATGTTTTCTCGGTAAAAAACAACGCAAAGGAGTTTTCCCTGCTAACTGACCGGATTGAAATCTAATCTTTTCGTTTTCCCGTCTTTTCCGATAGCAAATGTAGAATCTCTGCTCTGATCTTGCTCGACTTTCTTTCCTTTCTTCTTTATCTAAGCTGACTTTCTTCTTTATAATAGAATCTAATAAGTGGAAATCTATCAAGTAGAGATGCGCTCGATCGTACCTGATAGCTAGTAAGTCAAAGGGTAGTAAATGCGCTCGATCGTACCTAATACCTAATACTATTACTTCAGTCGCTCGATCGTACCTGCATTGAGAGTAGCGAGCAGGAAGGGAAAGGGAGTTACTTGTATCAAGCAGCTGGCATACCACACTGGTTAAGATCCAAAGCCAACCTCTTATAAGGATAAGGAAACCTCGACTCAAGCTTGCTTCAAAGGCAGTACTGGATTCTTTCCCTGAGCTGCTAGCCTTTACTTTCTCTTTATTCTTTTCCTTTAGCCGACCTCAGCACTGATGGAATTGTGGATTCAACTATCACAGAACTACTTGCTGCTGACACCCGCACTGCTAACTGACGCCTCTGATCCAGCTCTTTCTGTATCGCGTAGTGGGCATTCATAACTTCTTTCTCTCTTCAACGGCTTTCTCGCACCCCGAGTTTCATCACTTATATATGAGAATGGAATAGAGGCACCCCGAGTAGATTGATTCGACACACCCACACCACCAATTCAATGAATTAATAAATAAGATAATATGTATTAGATCCGCAAGGCAAGTAGAAGGAAAGTCTCTAGTAGTTGGCGAAAGTTCCCTTCATGAGGTCGGGGCAGAGTCAAGTAAAGGCTTTGATGCGGGAATAGAAGTTGTATCAGCAGCAGCGGGAAGTCCATTTTATTATCCCTTCTAGTGTTTAAGAAGTTGAAGCCTTTCGCCATTCCTGCTATGGGCATATCAGCTTACTTACCTTATACTAGACCTGACTTTAGAACTGATCTAGCTTCAACTCAATGCTTCAACCCACTCGGGCAAGGACAGAAAGAGAAGATTTCCACAACTCGTCAACAGGCGATTCAACAACTAATGAAGGGCTGCGAAGATGGCTAGAACAAGAACAGCTACCTTTGTTCTTACTTGCTTTCTGCACCAACACCCGAAACAAGACTTGAAACAGCTGATTCTGGATATCCAACCTCTCCGTAGTCAACAAAGAAACTGAATTCTCCTCTGTCAACTACTACAGTTATGGCTCTTGACTACGAAACTACTAGTGAAAAGGGATTCCACTCCTCTCTACTAACTTAATGAGGCTCATCTCCCATACTTCTTTCTCTAGTTGATTTCTTTCCTTCCCTAGCTACTTTCTATTACAATTGAATGAAACTCACTCACCAAAACCTGGGCACAGCTTCTAAATAGGATGATCCTAGAACTGGAGCAGGGCTATCCGAACAATACTCTTTCCTTCCCGCACATTACCTTCCCGCACACTTAGGGTAAATTCTTGATGATCAATTTACGACAAGAACAGGACTACTCTCTGGAACTACCCTAGCCTAACATGTATGTAAACAAGCCCTACCGGAGCTACTAGTTTCAGGGTCGGACTACTCTACTATAACAAAGGATGCCTCTATCCAATACTACTTGTTGGGGCAATCCACTATTGAAACGAGGGGTCAATAAACTATTAATTCTAGAGCCCCTAGAGCATATTAAGTCACTAACTACCCTCGAACACAGGACTTGTGATTCTCTCTACGACCTCACTCACCCGAACCCTTCTTTAGAACTGGAACTGGCCTATCACTTACTGCCCGGAAAGCATGACTAAGGAATTGATCCAAGGGAAGAAATCGAATAATAATATAGACCTAGCTACTTTACTAGATGCAAATAAGTCTCCTTTTGAACTCACACCCTTAACCTCTAATAAGTGTTAACCCCTACCCGCCGAGCAACTAAAGTGAGATCTTTCTGCCCTTGCCTACCTATCACC
The DNA here is from genome assembly GCA_023547065.1 of Musa troglodytarum. Lineage (NCBI taxonomy): Eukaryota > Viridiplantae > Streptophyta > Magnoliopsida > Zingiberales > Musaceae > Musa > Musa troglodytarum. The sequence goes on along the minus strand of CP097511.1, from coordinate 20,146,335 downwards.
TTAGAGTGAGTCATACTGAGGAGATTCTTTCTGTCTTTAGAATATTATATAAATAAGATTCCTTTTCTTCCAATACCCTAGCCCTACCACTAATGGATTGATTCGATATACCCCACTAACCTAAGTTTGAGTACCTATTAGTAGTATACGCTTGTCTGGCCAGTTAAGGTAATAAGGCTTTCGCAGAATCAAGATCTGAGGCAGGAAATAGAAATCCTAGGAGCGATAGAGTGGAAAGGGAGAGTTGTTGGCTTAGATAGATACAATCAATGGAGAGGCTTAGAGAAATACAAGAAATCCACCAAGCCGACAAGCAACGACTAAACAAGCAGACCCTCTCGCGCCAACACTAGGGATTCAACCTAGCCTCTGCTTTTCTTCTCTTACCTTAACTGCTAAACCAGGCTGCTGACTGACTTGATCAAGCATCATATACGGAAACTCGGTCTTCAACTCTCACTCGAGCAACTGTCAATACTGAACTACATAATTGCAATACTGCATTTTCAAGTATCTAATTTCGAGTCTAAAGTCTCATTCCATTGAAAACTAAGAACCAAGCGGACAAGTTAACCGCCAGAGTTGGTCCTGACTCAACACTTGAAAAACCACTTGCTGCAGACTTAAGCGCATAAGCTGAAACATACTATCTTGACTTACCCGAAACGAGAGTAAAGAGTGAAATGTTACTAATTGAATATTGTTTGTTACTAAAATGACCAATTCCAATCTCCCTGAAAATACTCCTTTAGTTACTTAGTACATGTTCTTGCTCCAGTTGTTTGTTGAGTTGAGTTAATAAAGACGAAGAGAGGAAGCCCCCCTTAGAGCTATAAATCTATTGCCTTGACTTGGAATGGAAAGAAGCCTTCTTGCCTGAACTGCACCCATCTTCTTCATCGCCTCGCCCAGCAGCTTTTCCTTTTGAACTTTACTTTTTACCTTTCTTATCAACGAGAGAAAGATAGGAAGTTGGATCTAGAGTAGGAGCTGAAGAAAGATCATCAACAGCTACAACTAAATATAAAGAATCAACAGTGCAAGTTCAGCCAGACAAGCAGCTAGTACAGACAGGGATATACTATTTCATCTCTGCTAACTCGGGATAGATAGCCGGTATTGAACTAAAGAAATGAATAGAGTTGACTACATACTAGACCTTCCCGTTAACTCCCAGCTTTGATTCTTTATAAGTCTAAGCAAAAGGAGGCCTCGGTGCAAGTTCAATAGTCTAATAAGCTAATAATTGGAATTCAAGCCGGTTGACTCTCTTATCTACTCGGGCAAGAAAGTCAAGGAAGCAGCTATCGGTTCAGAAAGGGGAGTTGACTCTAGTAGAACACTAAGAATAGGGATGGATCTATCGAGCGTGCCTATTGCTAGTAAGTATAGGAATGGTTGTAGACCTAACGAACCCGAACCCTGCTTTCAAGGCAATTGCTAACATTGATAAGGATCTAGCTTTGAAGCAGAAGCAAGAGACCTATAAAGGGCAGAAATAGACATATGATTCTATTAAAGCAAGGGCAAGGGCAAGAGGAAAGACGGACTTCAATCCTGTGCGGGTCGGTAAGCTAATAGTGGTTGAATTCTGTAGGCGTAGTGGTCTGGTCTAGTGGCATCCCCAGTAGAATCCGTGTTTGTTGGTTCAGAAAGGGGAGTTTCAGAAGTTCTATTATATATTATATAAGGAGAAAACCCTTCATTTAGTAGTTCAATAGTAGGGACCAAGCTACTAGGCATGTCACTGCTAATGTGTCGCGGCAGGAGCGGGGCTTACTTGGTAGTCAACTATGGACCAAGGGTCGTCAACTATGGACCAACAACATAATGCGATGCGCGCGCGCGTGTAGGAATGTGCTTGTTGCGCGGCAGTGAACCATGTATCGTTTTCATCAATCTCATTTCTTTCTCGTTTCTTTGGGTGTGCAAGGGCGTAGGATAACCTATGTGTGTAGTTAAGGGGTCGGGGTTAACTCATTGCCTCTGCTGATATTATTTCTTTCTTGATTTCCTTCCCGCTTCAAAGCTAAGACTCTTTCCTTCCCGGTTAACTACCATCTTTCTGTCTTTCCTTCCCGACCTCAACACTGATGGATTGAAAGAAAGTCGAGCACGAGAAGAGTATACCCTATTTCGATATACCCTACATCGATATACCCCACGATGGACTAGCTAACTACAGAATTCATTACTACCCAACAAAGACAGGACTCGTTACAGGCACCGGTGAACAATAGGGGAATGCGATACCAATGATGTATTATGTCCCAATTGCTAGTGAAGTTACCGGTTGGGGAAGAATCCACTCGCCGAGCAACAAACAATAGTAGTCAAGAGGAAAGAAGTTGAGGAGTGCTAGGGAAGGAAAGACAGAAGTGTTTTTGAAACCCAGCGGGGATAAAGAGCCACTGTTGCTAAGTCACTATATGCCTACTATTATAATAAGTGGAAATCAAGAAATCAAGTAGAGAAAGAGAGGAGTTGAGGTCAATACCAGAGAAGAGAGAGAATCCGCTGTTTCAAGATCATCTGCTGGATCGGGATCATAACCCCTATTTCTAGAAGTGGAACTACCAAGCCACTACTGAAGAAAGTTATGAAACCATAAGGTATAAGAATGAGAATTCACCCAGTAAGTAATGGATAGGGACCAAGCTATGTATACAAAGGCAGAGAGGGTAGAAAAGCTACTTCCCGCTGCGGATACAACTTCTATTCCCGCTTCCCTTGTTGAAGAAGTTATCCAATACTCGGGCATGGAAACAGGCAATTACAACTATAGGGCAAGGGCAGTTCAATCGATCGGGCCAGGGCAGAAAGAGAGAGAACGAGAGAGAACCTGTCCTGCCAAGGTTTTAGTAATAGAGCTGATGAGACTTAGGATGCTTATTGAGCTAGAAACTATGAATGAAACTCCAAGGTAAGAAACTTAATCATTAGCCGAGGGGGCAAGCAGGCATACCTGTCTTATTGGCTTTGAAGCGAGGTCGATTAGAAAGCAGCTTGTTCCTGATCGAGTGAGAAAGTCTGGTGTTGGCTAGTTGATTTAGTCGACAAGTATTGTTTCGGGTGTTGAAGAGGAATCCGGCTTTGAAGCGAGGCGAGGGACACAGGTTCTCTTTCTTAATAGTAGTTGCAGAGTCAAAGACCTATCATCTTTGGAAGCGTACTTAAGAATAGGGCAGAAGGAGAGGTCCGAAAGGGATATCCTCAGTGAGAAAGTAAGGAGTGGTAAGACACTTAAAGGAATGCGAACTCAAAAGTCATATTTGCACTAATAGGGGTAAACTCATAGGCTTGCTCAGAAGACTCAGAAGGGAGGTGATATGATCTAGGGCCCATCATAATAGACTCACAGGGCAGTACACAACAATGAAAACACTTACTTATAGATAGAATCGAACCTTCCCCAGGCCCACAAGAGGAAAAACCGGACCCTGACATACAAGAATTCAAGTGACCAAGTAGGGATCCAACCACTGCTAGCAATAATGCAACTAGTAATATCAGAGGCTTCAGCAATAACCACACAGTAATAAAGGTAATCCTTCATTGAATCCGACTAAGAGAGCTTAGAAGAAATTGATTCCGCCAAGACACTTCTAACCGCCAAGTTACTACTAGACAAGAATCAGAAAACGTACTCATTATAGTAGACTTTATTGGCATGGGTCCTTCCCTTCTATCCTTCCAACAAGCACAGCTGCTGACTTGATAATAGAAGTTAGTAGAGATATGAGCCAAAGGAGAGCACACCCGGAGTTGTTTGTCGACTTGTCTATCCGTGTCTTGGTGGTTAACTCAGGAAAGGATCTGAACCAGTCCTGTGTGCTATTAGTGCAAGAGGGTTCAATTCATTATAGCCATGGGTATAGTTGCCTTAGGTGGTCTCTCGAATCAATCACTGTAGAAGAGTGAAGTAGCCACCTCCTAGACACCGAACACAGGTGAACTCTTTACTCAAATCTATCTACCGGGGACTCGGGAAAGCCTTTCACTCCTCTGTCAACCTCGGATCCAGCTCTTGCTCTTGAAACAAAGTGAGCTCTTTCTCCCCTTAGCAGCCTACGCTCCAGTAGCAACTAGTATTTCTTTGACTCCGCCGCTATAGTTATTTCTTAATTATATCCCCTAGCTGCAGTAGCAACAAGTAACTATATATCCCCTAGCAGCAGCCCTTAACCCAGCTTCCTCACCTGTACGAAAGAATTAGTACGTTTTCAGATATAATAAGTACGTTTCGAGTAATAAAAGTTAGCGATAAAGAAAGTTGCTAAGGGTCACGCTAATGGAAGGTAAGGAAAGGAGGTAAACTCTCTTCTTAAAGGCAGGCAGGAGAGGAACACCAGGTAGGCGAGAAAGAGAACTAGTTAGTGACTTAGAGGAAAGGAATAGGGTAAAGAGGAAAGAAAAGAGTCGTTTAGTAGTAAATAGGAAAGAAGTTGACAACAAACAATAGTAGTAAAGAGGAAAGAAAGAGGAGTGAATGACTAGGGATATCCTGAGTGAGTAGAACACCATTAGTAGGGAAGGTATATCGGAGTGGAAGACGCCAAGACACTCAAAGGCATAACAAGTCATAAACACGTTCTAATGAGTTATTCCGAAGTCCTGTGTTCGGCAACTACGACAAAGGCAGAGCTATGGACCAAAAGCCCTATCCCTAATAGGCACCAGTGGACCAGAAGTCAACCAGCGGAGTTGAAATAGAAATAGAGAAATTCTTAGCTAGAACAATTGGTGAACGAGGGTATCAAGCAAGCGGGTATCTCGGCTCGGGCGAAAGGCATCTGATATTTCTTATTTATAAAGACAGAAAAAAGGTATTCATAGACATCTATATTGACTAGCGGCAGGAGCGGGGCTTACCGGGTAGTCAACTAGAGATACAATCAATCCAGTGCTACCAATAATGTAACTAGAAACTCTAAACTACCTGGGCTATCCGAACAAAACTCTCCCCTTGCAAAAGCCAAGTCACTTATAATTAATAGCTTAAGGAGCTCGGGTCATTGAATGCGCTCGATCGTACCCAATTGGTCAAGTGCTAAAGGGCAGAGTCCAGTACTGGCTTTGATTGAAGCTATTTCTTGATTTCCTCCCCTAGCAGCAGTAGCAAAAGGGTTATTACTGTATTGCTTATAGGCCTTAGCAACAGTAGCTATATTTCTTTGACTCCTTAGCAATAGTAGTTCAAGCTTTGACTACTTAGTTGAATTCTGACTTTCCTACAAGAGAGCACTATAGTTGTTATAGGCCTAAGCTAAGTGATAGCCATGTTTTATAGGAATCAATTCATTATCAGGCCAGTATCCTAGAGTCAATTGATAAACAAGAGAGATCTTACAATAGGGGAGAAAGCCCTGAAACAAGTAGTAGAGTAGTCCAGTTTAATAAGAGGTGTAGTGGAGTGGTCTAGTCAAAGCATTCAATTAAGGTTAAGCTATTGAATAGAGGCACCCCTATTAGTTGAACTCCTCCCCTCTACCGAGCTTGTTGACTTTCCAAGCACAGCTAATTCTTTAGTATAGTTGACTTTATTTACCACCCCGGACAGGTTCTCTCTAGGCGCCATCCCTTATCAAATTCTATCTTATATTTATAAAGAAAAAGAAGATCAAACTAGCCAACCAACCCTAGTACTCCTCTCCTCTCTGCTAACTCTAAATCCGGTGTTTAAGCCACTGTTCTTGTTTCACAATATAAATAAGTAGATAACTAGAGAATCGGAGGCTTTGGAAGCAGATTCCTATTGCTATTGATCAGAACAGAGTATTGATCTACGCAAAGTGATGTTCGAAAGTAAGCTCCATAAGCTGTTGACACAGAATCAGCAGTTAACATGAAAAAGTAAGCAGCAAGTCCTAATTAATAGCATCAGTCAAGTTGCGCGTAGGAGTTAGTGGGCTAATGACCGCTAAGTAACTACTAGACAAGAATCTTAAAATGTACTTATTATATCAGAAAACATACTAATTGCCCTACTGGGAAACGTACTAGTGATCTGACACTCGTGTAGGGAAACGTACTTGCTACCCAACAAGTTTTTATTAAACTCCTTAGCGTACTATATATCTGAAAACGTACTTATTATATCATAAAACATACTAGTTGGCCTACAGGGAAACGTACTAGTGATCTGACATGATAGTAGGGAAACGTACTAGCTGCCCGACATTCCTTCCCTAGCTACAGCCCTTAACCCTGCTTCCTCCCCTTTACCAACAACACTAGACTTAACGAGCAATACACCTTGAAATTCCCCTTTCTGACCCGCTTGCTACTGACTCGAGAACTGCTTCCACTGCTTCTCTTCCCGCTTCCAAGCAAGTATCTTCTTTACCAGTTCCTGCTATGGTTTACAGTGAAGTAGATTCATAAAGGGCAGCGAAGATGGCTCGATAATAAGCAGTGCTTGTTAAGTCTAGCATTTCACCCTCTCTTGCTCTTGAAACTAAGATCTTTCTTTCTTTCTTATTAGACCACTCAGTACAGAACTACTACTAGTTGCAGGGTCAAACTATCCTCCTCCTCTTGCACTAAAGATCAAGGGTTAATACCTATATGCTCCAGTAGCTACTAGGCAATCAGGGAATAAAGAATTTCTTAACTCCTAAGCTACAGGGTTTACTGATTTCTTATTTCCTTTGCTATGACGGATTTCTTTCCTTCCCGGTTAACTACCTTCTTTCAAGATTTCCTTAGATCTGGATTTCCCTATTGATTTCTTGATTGAAGTATTTCTTTCCTTCCCGCGCTAACTTTCTTCTTTATAATAGAATAAGTGGGCGAATCCTGCTAATGATTCTATTCTGTCTTTCCCTTTTTCAAGTAAAGTAAGTAAGGTGTATGACCCGTACTTCCCGCTTACATCTGCAGAACCACTTTCATTATCTCTTCTAATATACGATAACTTCTTCAACAAAGAACCCAGCTGGCATACCGCACTGCACTGCTTCTATTCCCGCTTTCCTTCTTGCTTCTAAGCTTGCATCTGATCGAGTAGACCGAACGAACCCGAACCCTTTGTTTGCCTCTGACTAAGCCTAAGCCCCTAAAGCAGAATCAAGTACTGGCTTTGTTGCGATGGAAAGAATTCTTTACTCATTAGTTGACCGGGGAGTGAAAGAGTTAAGAGTTCGGTCTACTCGATCAGATGCAAGCGGGAAGGAATTCAATAAATTAACTACACCCTAAGCAGCAGGACTCGGGAAGGAATTCAAGGAGATAGTATTAAAAGAGAAGCGGGAAAGAAAGTAAGTGGAGGCAATATGTGAGTAAGCAGTTTCAGAGCATCTTAGCACCCGATACTGAAGCTTCAAGAAGTAATCGATTCTGCTGAATATACAAGGGAGATGGTGTTCAATTGGCTCGAAAGATTGTGTGAAAGCCCAAAACTCGAAATAAGGGTTATGTTCTTCAACTTAAGGCCTATCCTCTGTTCCCGCCTTCCTGTTGATTGATTCTCTTTATCCGAGTAACTGTACTTGACTTTCTACTTCACCTTAACCCTGCTCTGCTTTCCTGGCAATTCTAGTCGATGAAACTAGAACAAGGGATTCAACTAGCAACTGGTAATTCCACTCATAAGTCCAAGGCTGAAATCACTGATAACCAAGGATATAGCTCCCAACTGGTTTAGTCCACCGCTCGACTTTAGCCTTTCAAGCTTTGGAGTTAGATCTAATATGAAATTCCATTACTATTAATAGGTTGCGGCAGGGAAGGTTAGTTGTTTCCAATACGCCGGGGGTAATTCCAATACTTAGGGGGTAGTTGTTTCATTGATTCAATAGATGTTGATTCCTGCTTCTGCGCTAAGGTTGTTTCCAGCTCAAGAATTAGTTTTGACCCTTCTTATAGTAGTAGTGCTTTTGAATCTGTATTTTAGTAGTAGAGTAGCTCTGGGTCGGTCAAGTATCAAGAGTCAGGGTGAATAAAATCATCTTGATTAGTTTCAGAAGCAATAGAGGTTGGCGCATCAAGAAGAGGTGTTTGCCCAAGTATACATTTTAGAATAAGAGAATCAGAAGTAGCTGAACCATCAACGGCTAAAGGTCAAAAGCCAATGAGTCAGTGAGAACATCCGCCGCTATTAATTAGGACTAAAGTAAGGGAGTTATTGAATCCAAACACAGGACTTGTTCAACTAAGGATTATCCTGCTCACAAGAACTAGAGCACTGAAACTAGAGCAGAGCACTTCAACTACACTTTATGAACCAGACTTAGACACAGCAGGAAGTCAACCAACCAAGCATATACGTAAGTAATAATGGAACAGAAGGGTCGGAATACGAGGATGGAGCTCGGGGTAAATTAGAAAGCCTACCAGAGTGCTAAAGGGCAGTAAGCAGTTTTGAAGCAAAGGAAGGGGGAGTCATCTGAGGGAAAGGGAGTTGATTGAGGCGAAGTCCAGTCCAGGTCAAGATTAATGGCTAAAATGCACCAGAAGGATCGTTTCTCTGTCGAAATGGAATTATGGCTATCAGAGGCAAAAAAGCTATATCCAGTAACTAATTCCAATACTCGGGTTGTGGAAGCGTAGAACAACTGCTTTAAGATCTTTGTCCTGTGTTCGTTAGCCTCTTGCTCCCTTACGTGCTTCCTTGCCTGTACTTGAATCCGTTTCGTTTTGTATGAATTCTTATTGTTAGCTAACATCAACTCCAATTCTTCTACTACCAATTCTATATCTATTACTTAATGTGCTGGATGCATACCCTTTTCTGATTTCTGTCTTTCCTTCTCGCTTCATAGCCTACACTTCCCGCTTGCTTCTTTTCACTCCCCTCTTGCGCATCTACCTCTGGCAACACCACTTATTGGGGCATTGATACTAGTTTGGTATTCAACTTCATTAACTGCACTTAATGGGAAATGACTCATTGAAACAAAGAAACTGGCCTGGTCGCTACTACCTACTCGGGATTCAACAACTCCGGATAGATAGCTGGTATTGACTTCTCGCTTGCTGCTGAGGAAACAAATACTTCTTTTCAAGAGGTAGGCAAGGGGACAGCCAATCATTGAATGCGCTAGTAAGCCCTTAACTCCTCTGTCAACAAATAAAGATTCCAATGGGCTCGAAGACTCAATCAACTTACCAACACTGGAAACTTGACTCTCGAATACTGGGGTCTAAATGGAAATAGGTATCAATTCTTTTTCTGGTCTAGGTGTTGGTGCTCTAGCTCTAGTGGTGGCTTGCCCCTGCTCTTTGTTACTAATTTCTTAAGTTGGGGTCAGCTGCTAATGGTTCTGGTTTCGACAGCTTCCTTTATTCTTTACTTTACATAAATAACCCTTTGACCGATTATCTCTTTGCTAAAGTGAGCAACGATAAAGAAGAAAGTACGCGCCTGTTGTTTGAGAGTTATGAGGTAGAGCAACCGCTGCTACTTACTTGAGAGTTATGAGGTAGAGCAACAGCTGCTCACTGACTTTCTTTGTCGGGTAGTCAACATCGTGCAGGTGAAAACAACCTTGTTAATTCTTTTGACCCTAGCTTTCTAACCTTGGGACCTACTTTGCGAAACCCTATCTTTGGTTTTTGGCATTTTCGCTAGTGTTTCTGTACCTAACAGGAACCAATTAAACGACACTGGTTTTTTGCACTCTATGTTATTATATTAACCTATTGCTGCTTCCTTTCGCAAAGCTTCTGGTAGGCAAGGGTCGAATGCATTTACTCTTTGTGTGCTAGGAATATCTTGTTCGGGCATTGGATTGGCGCCGCTGTTTGTCCATAGCAAATAGATAATATCCCCTCTGATCTTGTTCTTGTTCCAACTCCCCACACCCGACTGATTATCTTGTTCCTGCCTGTTGTTTGATACCGGAATTCATCTCCTCGACCTCTTGCTACTAATACGGATTCAACTAGGGGCTAAGCTACTCTACCTTTAGCTTATTCATATTAGTTTAGTAGAAGCCCTTATTCTTATTAGTAGAAGACCAGAGTTGCGGTAAATAAGATGTGTATTACATCCCCTGGCCTCGGCTAATGATTCAGTTAGTGACCTTAATTCTGATAGTTTACCTGGACAACTCTCTGATCTTGCCAACAACAAGAACTTCTGCCAGCTCATTCTTCGCTGCCCTTTCTTTCTTTCCTTCTCATAAGCGTGCTGTCAGTCAAGACGACTGTTTAGTCTTATAACTCCCCTTCCTTCCCTAGCCAAGCAGGCATACCTGGCATCAAAGTCTTAACAGGACAGGTTCTAAAGCAACCTTAACCTATGATTCATCTGCTTCATTAATGGACTTATATAAGAATGAATATATACGAGAGAGGCGACAGTGAAATACCAGAGTGGAGGTCGGGGAAGCAAGAGAAGGATCCAGCGGGTAATCTAATCTTCAAGTGTAGTTCTCAAGTAATCTGTTTTGTCGACTCGAGAAGAAGACAAATTCCATTCCACTTTTTAGCCAGTAGAGAATCTGGATTCCCTTGCATTCGATCTGCCACATCTTTATGCCCTTGCCCAACTCGTAGTTTCGTAGTCCGACCCTTCTTCAAGTAGTAGTGCTTTTGAATCAGTCTTTGTTGGGTCTGAAAGGTCAGTTATTGGCCTAAGATCCTATGAGTTCTACTTGTCTGCTTGTTTTAGCACAACGGAACAATACCATAATAATGCTTGTTTGCTCGAACTCAACAATGCACTTTGACTTCTATTCTGGAACTCACTAACCTCAAGGACTAGATGGACAATTTGTATATAAGTAAGTAAGTAAGTTGCTAGATAGAGAATTTGTATATAAGTAAGTAAGTAAGACAGTAAGCAGATATAATAAAGTGACAACATTGCTTACTTCTCAAGCAGCAACAACAGTGTGGCCAGTGAACAAGCAATCTTCATGACTCAAATCTTTTCCTAAACGCGAACTTGAATGCTTCCTTTCCTTCGTTACTCCTTAAGAACAGCGAACAGCAAAGCAATAAGGGATATGAGATGAGTGAGAGGTCAGGGCAGAATAAAAGGAAATAGAAGTTGAGTATAGAATGTAATCAGAGTAATAGCTTTATACTCGGGCAAGCTTCTTATACTGGATGGTGCTCCTACGCGTAGATCGAATGCAGACTTCACCGCGTCATCACGGCAGCGAAGGCATAAGGTCAGCTGTGTATTTACTGAAATGAAGGGTAAGCTATGCCTTTACTCGAATCTATACCCGGGCCAAGCTACAACTTGAATAGTGACCTTCTTCTATTATACGGGGAGCAAGAAGAATCCTGTTGCAGGTTTTGCTTGTTTTTAAACCCCCCTTAGTAGCTTGCGTTAGCTTACTGTTTTGGGTGCTTACGCGAGTTTCTGACTTTACTTCATTCAGCGTTAAGTATTGCCTGGCCCAACAAACAAGCAACGGTGAGCTAACGGGAAGGAGACAGGGTCAGTAAGATTGTAGTAAGCATCAAATGATTCTGCAAGTTCAAGAAAGTCTACGAAAAGAGAGTTGACCGGCGAAATCCAAGTACGGGTCATTTGCGGTTTCCCGGGTACCCCGTATTGTGTTACTGATTCTGTTGTCCAAGAAAACAAGAAAACAGTTCTAAGCTCTAATTTCGTGATCGGCTGTTAGGACGATAGAGAGTGCTCTAGCCCGGTCCCGTCCTTGCGTGCTTTTATTCCGATTGTTCTTACCGAGTAGGGGCGAATCTCAAGTGTTTCCTTCTGGAGTTAGGCGCAGCATTCCATTCCTCCGTTGCCTCTTAGTTTCATAAGGATAGAATGGAAGCTTTCCTGGCCCTTATATTAGGCATTATTTTAGCTATATGCTATTTGGACTCTTATAGTCGCTAGAGATAGAGTATCGTACCATTTTCCAAAGAAAGAGAAGATAGTATGCTAATATGGTATGCTCCTCAAAGAGAGATAGTATGCTAATATGGTATGCTCCTCTAGGGATGGAGCACTCAGTAAGAGGGTCCGTCCGTCCATACAAAGCTTTAGTCTGCCTTTTCTATAGCTATAGTAGCTAGATGGGAATGTAGCCTAGCAGCTAGTAGCTCTCTCTTCTTATAGCTCGGTAGTTGGATGTTTCCAAAATCCTTTATGGTTAGAGCAAGCTAGGCAATAAATGGTATTCCATCTCTCATTTCTTTGAGTTTCTCTTGCTAGTTTCATGTAGTATAGAATCCATCTCCAGCTTTCTAGATGTTTGACTTCCTGTTTTGTTAGTGGAGTAAGGACTCATAGCTTTTGATCTTCCCTATTTCCTACGTTTTAGTTTTCTATAAAGATAGATATCATTTTAAGAAAGAGGCTGGTATCCCTCTCTTTCTATTAGCTCCTTTTGCTATGGGCATGTAGTATCTTCTATGTATCTGAAAAGGATCGTTATAAGTCTGATCCTCTATCTTTGATCCCCCAAGTGCAAGTTGGAAGGCCTATATTGTTCTCCCCGGACGCAGCGAACGCTAGCTCTCATCCGTTGTTCTCTCTTAACGTCCGGTCTTCCCAATCCTGTCACTAAAACCTGAATACAGGTTGGCTTCTTCCGTAGGTAGGTGAGTCGTGAGTCTTTCCCTTCAGTAGGTCGTAGGTCCTGTAATTCTAACAGTAGGGAATTCGAATACCTGCACTTTCTTCTTTTCCGGTCTTGTCCAGTGAAGAGGTTTAGGTGAAGTAAAGGCAGTCAGTCCACTTTATGTTTGCAACGGCTAAAAAGAGATAATAGTTGGAAATCCTAACAAGAGAGAAAGAAAAACCAATTTGACAAGAAAATGAAAGAATGCAACAAGCACATGCATATTAATACTCCCGGAGAGTAGAGATCAATCATTGAGAACTTGCTAGTGAAGGAGGGAATGTGAATCAAAAGCGACGAGTAGAAATGTATTAATGAAGTAGAAAACCACACCCGAATGAAGTTTCAGTTCTATATGCTTGGCTCTTTTATGAAATCAAAACTGTATTTGCTGCTACAAGAAACAGAGATGGATGAGAGAGAACATAAGAGAATCCACGTTACCCCGCTTGCTGTTGAGGCCATAGCTACGAGAGAAGAGCAAGAGGATCTTTCCAATGTCTTTACCTTCATAAAGCTGAGGCGCAAGTGCAATCTGAATAAGCTGTGAATTGGCTTTCTCTCTTGATCTACGCTACGATATTGGAGTCTCGGGAGTTTGACACAGCCTTCATAGGGGATAGGGGCATGACATATGATAGGTACTACCCGCATGGATGAGTTCTCACATTATTCACCCGAATCCCTATTTTATGAAAAATAAGCCATAGCTAGGAGAAGAGGAAGAATCCAGCCCACTAGTGTGACTAATCCCAGTTTCTTTCCTTGTGGGTTAAGCAGGAAACGGAACATGGAATCCTGTAAGCCAGGTCGAGGCAATTTCCTACCTAGCCGAGTAAGGGGAAGGGCCATCCTAAGCCAGCCCATGGGAATTGGATCTTTGCAGCCCGCGGTCTAGTCATAGAAGCTGGGAACACTCGAGAGGCAAGGAACAGTTTCATTGATTCTGTCGACCCGGGGACCTCTCTTAGACTACGACATTTCTTGATAAGGCTGACCTGACCTGGACATTGAGTGATAAGTGTATAAACCACTATTGAACTAACGTTCCTGAAGATTGCAGTAAAAGAAAGATCAGCCACATTAGAAGCAACACAACTTTGGATGCTTCTCATTAGGGTAGCTACGGAATTGCAATCAAATATAGATTCCACCTAAACGGAATAAGGAAAAGAGAACTGAAGGAGCTGCAAGACCCAGGCCAAGGTTAGAGTCCGAAGATGAAACTAAACCCGACAGGAACTCTTCAGAGACGGGGTAATCGACCGAAAGGAATAGGGAAAAAAGCTTGATTAATAAGCAGATGAGTGGACCACCTTGCTTTGGCTTTGGAATCGAGTCAATTGGGTCGGGTAACACGCAAGCAGGGAAGCTTAACCGTTGAGTTAAGGTTTGGCGTTTTTGGAATGGTATAGACAGAGCGGATACTTAGATTAAGGAGTCAACCTTTTTATCCAAGAGCTCTGATTACGCTAACATCAGCCCTTCCTCCTTCAACAAATCGTTCATTTCTCATTCCTTTATTTAGCCACTGACGCTTATTCATTAAGTCGACGATAGGGAGTTTGAGTTGGCTAAAGGGAAAGTAGAAGCAGTTAGCGAGCCAACATATAAGTAAGGGCAAGCCGACAAGCTACGGAGGAATGAATTCTTGCTACCCGCATTTCCCTTGAAGGGACTGACTCTAACAATAGGATTTTGCTTATGTATGGAAGTTTCAAAAGAAGGATCCACAGAAAGAAAGTCGACATCAACGAGATCTTCAGAGAAGGTAAAGAATAAGGTCCTAATAAAGGTTATTATGCTTGTTTCTGCCTTTTTTACTCCCTTGTTTGGAATTCATTGTTTGTTTCTAATACACGTATATTATTCTTTGCGCTGTTCCCTTGCCTTATATATTCCCTCTGGCTGGCGCCCTCCCTTACTTTTCAAATGGAAGATGTTGCACAAGAATGGAACCGAGTAAGAACACAGCTCACTTTTCAGTTAAGTGAGAATTGAGTGCACGTCAACTGATTATCTGTGCTTTGATTACGAGGGGAGAGATCGGAATTGGTTTTATGGGAAATCCTACATCGAATACAATTAATAGAGCTTCTAATGCATTTGACACCTATAACAAAGGAGTATAAGAATAAGTGCCAAGGGTTTATGAAACAAGAGAAAGGGAATACTAACACCGATAACAAGAGGCGAATAGGGACACATAAGGATGGACTACTCGCCAATAAGACTTGAGCTGCAGCTCCCAAGGCCTATACTGCTACTAACAAGAAAAGAAACCGGACATAAAAGACGGATCTAGGAATACTGGATCCCGGGCATAACTCTAAGGCATTGAGGCGGAAATAGGGGCTGTAGCTACTGCTTCTAAGACTTGATCTTGCAATAAGGAATACGGCTACTGTAACTCACTCTTGCTTCATCGGCGCTTATTCCTTTATTGGTGTTTACTTACTTATATAAGGAATATGATCTAGGGCTCCCATGGAAGAAAAGAAACCTAGTAACGATGAGACTTACCCCGCTAACTAGCAATTGCACCACTGCCAACAGGAAAACAACCACTAACTAAAAAGCTTCTTCCGTAACCCAGGGCCCAAGCCATACTCTTGAAACTGAGAATCTCAAATATGACTTGACCCTTGCAATCAACCTTTATCCCATGTTCGAGAAGGAGCGGATTTAGGCTTTTCTTTCAATAAGAAAGAGATAAGAAAACTCTTAACACCGGCACTATAGCTCTCAATAAAAAGACACAAGACCCTTTTGAGACTGAGTTTCCCTAATAAGATAGGATAGAATATTATAGAATACAACGGTTAATTGAATAAGAAAAGAAGAAAGTCAGAATAACAAACAGGTCGACAAAGCCACTAAGAAAGATAGAGAGTTGTTTAAGAGTCAGAGACAGGCAAGTCAAGTTTGTAGTGTTCATTTCTCCAAACCGATTAACTAGTTCTTTCTTCTCTAACAAAGGGAAAGAGTAAAGTCTAGACGCCCACCCAATTGAGTAGACTTAACCTCAGCATCAGCATTCGAGAAGAGATGATCTTCCTTCCTCGGGACAATCAGTTGACCTTTCTGTAGAGGCGATTCCAGATCTGTTACACAAAAAGCAGCAAGCAATTTGAATGCATTCCGTGGCTAGAACGGTATAATCCAAAATAGAAGGCATGAGTTCGCCTAGCTTTCACGTGTCGACTGCTTTCTCTTTACTTTCACCTTTTGACTTTCTCTTTTCGGCATACGCTCTTGCCACTGAAGAAGTCAACTTGAGCAAGAACAGCTTCGGATCAAAGAAACACTTCGTACCTTTCGAAAACTGCTAAATCGCCATACCACTTGGCTTGGGGTCGTTCCCTAAATTCAATCATGTCTTTCCCTGGAGCCAGGGGCGTTAGCGGTAAGCACTTTGACGGGTGATGATTTCACTCAAAACGAATTAACCGGGTGTAGGTTATATAACACCTTATAGTAGCCTAGCGTTTCCCCTAACCTCATTATTGTTAGTGACTTCGCTACCTTTACATAAGACCGAGAGTAAGGGGCTACCTTATTAAGCCATGCTCCTACAAAACCTAAACCACCAAGACTCAATAATCCGTATATGATCCTTCCTGGGAGGAGAGACAGAGTCACAAAAGGAGTAACGAGTGGAGTCTACCAGGGTAGTGTCCAATTCCTTATGGAGATTATTCCTTATATTGTGTTAGGGGAGGCTACTAGGTAATGTTTCATTATTTTTCCTAGTAGTTTACTACAGTTCTTTATTTGGAGCCGTTATCTTAGACACTAGATTGAGTTCCGATACTAGTCTCACTTTACCCAACTAGACAAAGACCAGTTTATGTGTGACTCAAGACAGACTTGTTTATGTTACTTAAAGAATGGGCTATATTAATTGAAGGCTAAGTTATGTTATACTTGAAGAATTGATTCGTGGCTGCTCGTGGACTGATAGGTGCTCCTCAAGGACTATGTGTTTTTACTTGAATAATTATTCCCTTGCCGAGTAGGTGCGATTACAATTGAACCAATCAGACACAGACGGAGTTATGTTACTAAAAGACGGAGTTGTCTTACTCTGGGAATGATTTGTTCCACTTTGAAGAATGCGCTTAACGACTTTGAAGAATTAGTTAACCTACTGCCAGAAGGAGGGAGAGCCGACCTTGCGCACCAGAAAAAGCATTTTGGTTGTGACTAAAAGAATGAGTTACCCGACCTTTACAACTAGCACAGACTTCTTGATTTGACTAGAAGATATTGTGATTTACTAGAAGATATTGATTGATGTTACTTGAGGAATGAGCTAGGGGAATTGAAGAATGAGTTTGCCTACAAGCATTTCTTGTTGTTGCTCGCACCCACGATGACTCTGACTGAATGGTCCCTAGCAGATTGATAAGTTAATTCATTAGAGTATTTATTATTATATTGAATTCATTATTGTATTATTATATGCTCTTGTTTCGTAACGACAGAACAAGATATAGTCATAACCATCGTTATCATAAGTAAACTCGTACACTTACTGCCCACAAGGGAAGAAGCAAGGGTGCCACAAAAGACTATAGGCTAACGGGAGTTCTCGAATCGAATAATCAGATAGGTAGCGTGAGGAAGTGCTAACACTAGTTCTATAAGCGCTAAGTGGAGAATGACCTTATTGTGTTTCAGCATCAGCAGGTGAGGAAGCAGTTAAAAGATCTGATGCAGTTAACATAATACTAAAGCTAGGAAAGTAGCGAGGGAAGGAATGTGCGGGAAGGAAAGTTTCCAGTGTTGGTTCGGAAGCAGGGTTAAGGGCTGTTGCTAGGGGACAAAGAGCCTAATGTTGCTAGGGGAGAAAGATCTATTGTTGCTACTGGAGCTACTGTTCGCCTGTACTAAAGTCTCTAATGCATTAAAAATTCCCGGGAAAACATAAATTGATCATGAGAATTCCTTGGTTCAGTAGCGAAAACAGGGTTGCTATCTAAAATACCGGGGTTTGATCAAAATGAATGACTTTAGGATCGGTCTAGCAGTGAAAACTCCTTTGCTATGCAACCGCTCCTTAAGCTAGTCAATTGAATTACAAAAGTAAGTAACAGCCTGTTCACTTGTATATAAGGGGCGTCTCTGGCTCTTTTCTACCTGAATGAGGCTCAGTTGCTTGGTCCCTATCAATATCAAATGCATTCTATCTTTATAAGGAGAACGGATTCCATTTAACAGGAACAAGAGCAGTGCTACCAGTGCTACCAGTGCTACCAGTCAATTGCCAGTTAAGTCAACCCCAGATCGGTGATAGTAGAGTCGCTCGCCTTATAGGAGTGGTTGCTAGTTTCTTTTATTATTAGAAGATGTCATTTACCATGCTCAGGTAATAGGATCGGAAGCCATGGAATGAATGCCAAGTCATGTGTGAGAAAGTATGGTAACGAGAGAGAGGCGAAGTCCGTTGCTTGGTGGCTTTCTTATTGATTAATGAATTCTTATATATATCAATTATTATGTTGATGACTTTCTTCTTAGTGGAGAATGGACTGAAATGCAGAGTTGACAGCAGCAGGGCTTTCTACGGAGTTGGGGAGAAATAGAGAGTTGGGGCAATTGTTCGAGCGACAGGGTAGAAGTCCAGGTCCAGTTCAGTTAGCAGAGAGGGGCCTAGGCCTAAGCAGTATTCTTATCGGAGTAGTAGAATGAGCTAGGTATTCTAGTGCTATTACTATATGAGGAGCCAGCAGCAGCTCACAGCTCATTCTTCGCTGCCCTTGATCTGACCTGACCCGTGTCTTCATTTGAAACTGACTATAGAGGCAACAAGAGCATTCCCTTCTTCTGGCTTTAAAGCGGGAAGTTGCCCTCGAGGTGATAGATTCCATTACTTCTTCATTTGTTGCGGAAAGTAAAGGCTTTGAAGCGAGGTCAAATAAGATTCTAAAGAAGAAAAGCTGGGTTATGGTGAGGAAGTCAAGTCTCTAGTTGAAAGAGCAAGAGCGGAATCAGAGGCTCTTGTGCGAGTGGGTGGTGGAGTCATTTCCTGTTTCCAAGAGAAGTATCCGGGTGCTCCATAGGTTCAATGAAATTCTCAACTGAAAGGTCAAGGGGAAGCCAGGCCGGGGAAAGGGTAAACTCTAAGCTCTAATCACTCCGCTTTGGATTCATCTTACCGGGGGACCTATTTCTCTTTTCAACGATAGTCGACTTCAGTCCACCTTTGACAGCCGGATCCGCCCCAATTCCCTCTTCTTATATCACCAGGAAAGTTCTAAATGCATTCTCACTTAGTTTGCCGCCCATTACAATAAGTGGGTTTCCTTGGTCAGGTCTTCTGCTCTGAATCGGGGATTCATTCTGCTTTCCTACCGCATAAGTCAGATCATTGGGCCTTGACAGAGTTCGAGCTCTCATTAGAGTTTCCAAAAGAGTAATCAATTGCGCTACTGCTAGGATCAACGATGGGGTTGTTCACGAATCTCCTGCTTAGAGAAGAAGTTTAACCTAACAGAGCGAGGTCAACCCACTACAGCCGCCAAGCTATTACGTAAGGCCAAACAACTGCTTCGACTGGCCTACTCCGCCTACAGCTCGAAGTCAAGTATCAAGCTCTTAGTCAAGTATTTCGTCAAGGTGCTCTATTCAATGAAAACAAGTGAGTTACTATAGTTCCGAGTTAGGTCACTATTGCGCTGCGTATATCTCCTTGGGTGCCTACATTCTAACACTTCAACTTAAAGGAAGCCCCGTTCTTGGAAGAATTTCTACTTGAAGGTTGGAGTAAGGAGTTCGATTAAGAATTAGTCTCTGATGCGCATGAAACAAAAGCAATGAAATGTTATGTTGTGCGCTTTATGGGTCATAAGATCTTTCTGCACTCCTATAAAATAGAATGAGTTGAAAGCTGAGAGAAACCTCTTCCCTACACTACTTTCTTCTTATGTTTTCAATGATATAATAAGATTCAATTCCACGAAGAGCCCCGAGCAGCATCTCCGCGCTGGTTGCCTCTTTGAGGGTGTTCTTTCACAGGGTGATTGCGGCTTTATCAAACTCTCTGATGCACTCAAGATTCAAGTAATTGTTGCTCGCGTCGTATATAAAATGGGTGAATCTCAATAGTTTCGATCGTCAGTTTAGCCCTTTTGTGATGGGTCTTCTCTGCTCCCCCAAGCTGGGTCGTTGCTATAGCTGGCAGGATGATTGTGAGGAATGCGACATAACCTTGGATCCCGCCTCTCCTATATAAAGATCAATACGGAATTGAGTGGTAGCTTTGGTAGGAAAGCCCTTATAAGTAGCTCTTCTTATTCTATTATATTATAGGAGACTGGATGATTGCCCCAGCTCTACTACTCGGGAAAGCCTTTCTTCGACCCAGCAAGACACTAAGCCAAGTAACTGCTGAGAAACTACTTTTGAAACCCGTCTACCAACTCCGTATACACACAGTATTATTAATCATATATGACACTTTTTCTTCAGAATTGAAGTCGACTCGATAAGGTGAGAATCCGGGGCTGGAGCTATGCATGCTAGATCTACTGGGTTACCAACCTCTCCCTATCGCCTCAAACTGGACCTGCACCTGCGGCACTCCTCTGGATCTAAATCTGGTGTTCAAGCATTAACCTCTTTCTCTTAGTAGATCGAAAGTGACTTATCTGCTTGTATGCTATAAGGTTAGCTTGGCGGATCAGAAGCAGTTTCAAGTAAGTCATCAGCAAACGGTTCAACGAGCCCAGAATAAGCTTTATCTGATTCAAAAGACAAAAGGGATACTAAGGGTTTGAAATGGATTAAGGCAGGTAAGATTCATATCAGATATCAATTATTATATGCTTGACTTTACGGTGATGCGCAAGACTCAGTTAAGCGCTAAGTTTAGTTATTGACTTTCCTGGCGAAAAGGAGTAAGATTGGTTGTCAACGAGATCTGAAGCGGTTTCAGGATCATAAACAAGTAGAGTAAGGGCGCATTAATTAGTATTAGCAACAGGTAGGGTTTCTTCAAGTTGAGTTTCTTGAAATATAGTATGTGTTAGTATGTTGCCAGAGGATAGATAGCCGGTATTGAACTAATTGAACTAGTTGACTTCTACCTGGCATACAAGTGTTTTGGTACCCGAACTAACTCTCCAGCGGATTCTCTTGTAGACTTAACTCAAACAGCAGATTCATCAGTAGACTTAACAAGAACTACTTCTTCTCTCTCTACACGCCAACAAAGACTGATTCCACTGGCAAGGGAAATTCAACAAACAATAAAGGACTTGTTCATAGTGGGCTTCTACTCAGATAGAATAGAACTCTATTTGAACTATGAGGTCTTCTTCTCTGGTCTGAAACTAATACGCCGGGAGTGGTCTTCTGCATCCCTTATTCATTGAACTGATACCAACTCTCCAAATGGACTACTTGCTTCACACACGGGTCCTACTACTCCCTTAGCAACTACTAATAAGGTGTTGTGCAATAAAAGCAACCAGTGAAATAGCATCCACAAACACATAGCAAGTCATAAAGAAATGAGAACTTTCCTCCTCGAGCCTCCCTCTTGCCAGAATTCTCAATTTCATCCTTCCTGCGTCGTATCACATTGACCCGTCTTTTAGTGCCCCAACTCTTCGGTTAAGCCTTACTGTCTCCCCTGCCGACCTAAACTCTGGTTGGGAAGTCAACTCTAGGTTAGCAAGAAAGAAGTCAACATATGAGTTACTGATCAATTCTTATGTCCCCCGCTCCTCTCCGGTGTTTTCCCTGCCCTCTCTTCCTGTTTTCTTGTTATTACCAAGTCCTGTGTTCATGGCTAAAGGTTAGCTAGTGTTTGTGAACTCCGCATTCTTCTGGAACTATTCCTCTTAAGTAACTGTGTTTAGGCTTGAAGCACCTTGCCCACCTCAACTCGTGCTGCTAATGAAATACTTAATGCAGGGTTTTCTCCTTAGAAAGGATAAATAAAGGATAACTGATTCAACAAGCCCTGCCCCTTAACTACCATAACAAGTATTTCGTACCTACCCTTGTACAAGTATGTAAACTACCCCTAATAGTAAGTCAACTAGCCTACCATAACAAGTATTTCATATTTCAACCACCCCACCAAGTAAGTAAACCTCCCTTTCCTGTTAGTGTGCGGATCAATCCTCTTCTCCCGACCGTAGTCAACTAATTGAATTCTGAAGTAGTTTTAGCTTGGCCTCAGTAAAAGACACTGATCCTGCCCCGGCTTCTAATCAATCATAAAGTACTGGCTTTGAGGCGGAAGATGTAGCTGTATCAGAAACAAAATCAGAGGACGGAGCTCGAGAGTTCAATTCCAATTCCAGAGTTTCCTCAGTAGTTACTCGTCGGATACTTTACTTGATACGCGCATAAAGAAGAGATGGAACTGGAGCAGAAAGAATCGAATTGAAACTGTTGGTTGACCTCGAGCATAAAGAATAGAATTCCATCTTATTAAAGGAAGGAGCACTAGACTAGTAACCAATATCTATCACTGAAGCAGGAAGGAAAGCCGATACTTTATTCTTCCTCGAACCCTGGACCTTATTCTTCTTCGAACCTAGACTTAACGAGCGCGGATCATCTTATCCTTAAGTTCTCACGAGGAGAATCCCCTTTTTGCTAAGGAGTTCTTTGTTCAGTATTGATTGAATTCTGCTTTTTAGCGTTAGTGAGCCTCTGTGGCGAGTTAGGGGTTAACCGAAGTTAGTGAGTTAGTTTCCGTTCGAGGTGAACTCCTTTTTCTATCAGATGGGGATGCGAGATGGATTCCTTTCTAAAAGCGCCTGTACGTGCCTTAGGAGTTGAGTTAGCTTGGGCGTTGAGCCGTTTAGCTGTGAAACAAATTCTTCGGGTCTTACTTGGCTTGAGTTTTCTGTGGTCCAAGCATTCAAGTGAAGTAAGGATGCCGCTCAAAGTTGTAGAGTAAGCTTGAAAGTTCCAGTTTGTTTGCTGTAGTTTCTTCTCTGATGGAGGCGTCGGAACAGTATAAAGTCCCCTACTTGTCTAAAGCATTCGAAAAGAGCTTATTTCTTCATAATATATTCTTCCGCGACAACTGAGGAATGAGATGCTTCCCTCACCGGATTCTAATCCTCTGTGAATTGAATATCTATCTTATCGATACAAAGTATAGAATGTTGTAAAGACACACCATCCGCACTTAGTATTGTTGTTCCTTTCCGGAGAAAATCTCTTTCTTATCTTATCGAGCTCCCTAAACAGAGACCTGAGCCTTGTTTTCACTCGATTCTTCCCTGACCCGCCCTTTCTCGTATTAAGGCCCTGTTGTGAATGCAAATAAGGAGCTTTCTCGTCATGAAAGTACACCGAAATGGAATTGAAACAAGCAAAGCAAGGTCAAATAGAACAAATGCTTATGGGAGTTGTGCTTCATCATTAATTTATGATTACCTTAACCCTTATTGAATGCCAGATTTCTCTAGTTGAATCGGTCATCTTGCCTTTATCTACATAACAACAGTTCTAATGCATTGGCGCCTAATAGCCAGCTGCTCATTCTTCGCTGCCCTTGCTTTCGAACTTCACTCTTGCAAATACGTCTCTTATTTCCTGTTGACCCCCCTACTTAACCAACCTTAGCACTAAGTATTCTTGGAACAAACTTATCTAACGCTAAAACCATGAATTGAACGCGCAGAAATAATGGAATTGAACACCACCTACTATACTCTACTATAAGAGAAGAAAGTCATACCCTATCCTCTTATGTCAGAGAAGAAAGTCATAACCTACCCACCACTGTAATAATATGATCAAAAACTCCAGGTCCTGGACCTGCTACTGTTGATTTTGTTGTCGAACTATACTTTCCATCTGATTCTGATCGATATAAGATTCATGAATTCTATCAGTGTGCAAAGAGAGATTCAATGATGACTTGAGAGTTAGGAAGGTGAACTCGCATTAGCTGGAGCAAAGGGAAAGCAAATAAAAGAACTTACACACGGGGATCGGATTCAACAATGGGTTCAACGAGAACTGCATTAGCTGAAGAAACACCTGTCTGTATTGGATTTCAGGGAACTTTACCTAGACTGAACTGACTAAAACTAGAATCACATCACACCGCTCCTACTCTTGAAACTAAAACACCTATCGGGGTCAGGTCGTTTTTCAGGAGTTGTTGACTCAAGAAACGAACATTATATGGATCTAGGTAACCCTGGAGAGGAGATAGGTCGCTTGTAGCCCTTAGTCTAAGCAAATTCACATGAACGAGTTGCTTGCAGCGCTTGCTCATTAGCCGTAGCTAGCGTTCTTATTCAGTCGCTAAACCAATAACTCTTTCTCATTTTGCCTAAGCCAGCTCAACTCACCAGTTCTTCGCTGCCCTGACTTTCTTTAACGTTGATACTTGACTTTCTCCAACACCGAGATCAAACACTCGAACCGCTTCAGCAGTTTAGATTAGCATTCAACATTCTTTATATGATGACTTTCTCGCACCCGCCAAGCGTATAGTGCCTGTGTAGTTGCTAAGGAGTAATGGCTGACGCCCATTAATTAAGGGAACCCCAAAAAGGTTCATACAGGACTAAGAAGAGCCCTTCCTATCAATAGAAACGTTCTCTATCTTATAGTCGATCGTCTTAAAAGCGACTTACTTCCATATCGTTGAGATCAAGGCCATAGATATTTATTAAGACCCTTCCTTCCTTCGGCTGAAGGAACTAAGCCCTACATATATGAGTTCGAGGATGTCAAGCTACTAGAAAGACTACTGGAATAAAGAGATGGGCTTTTCGAACCTTGACTTGCTGGTAGATGGATACGCTACGTTAGTAACCTCAATTCACTCCTCCCCGGAGAGAGCACTCTTTCATAAGTGGACTTCGGCTGCGCTTAGGACGCTCTGTCACGAACGGTCGTCGCACACTCGCAGCAACTTCGTTCAACGTTCCGTTCGTCGCTTGCCCTTAATTGTACATATCCTTGGCAGCCTGTTTTGCCATGTTTTGGTGTGTTTTAACAGCATGCAGCGGCAGTAACGATCGCCACGTGCATCCGCCTAGATATCCAAAAATAGCTCCGTTTGCGGTGCCGCGGCTGATTTCGTAGGCGCGCCACGAGATTTTTGTCACCATCTCAAGCACCCTGAACCCTGTACATGGCCGATGGGGCTTCAGATATTGTCGGGCGTTGAACACTTTCACAAGTTTGCACGCCAACTTGACGGAAACTTGTCTTCTCGCCCGCACTTGGGGAGTAGTTGTTTGCGGACTTGCAGCTGCTCATTCACCCTCTAAAGTCCTTGTTTCCTCCTCTTTCTTCTCTTTCGCTCGCACTCCAAGTGCTCGCCAATTGCTTGTAAAGCTTCCTCTTCGCGAGACGCCTGGACTTGTCCGCCGCTTCATTCCAACAACTAATCAACTTCTCTTTGACAGTCCTACGGACCTGCACGAGGTTGCAGCTCGCTGACCCTTTGCGGACGCGTATGTCGCAAGGCGCCTCAAGACTTAGGCAATCCAAGCTAAGTCCGATCGGCGGGCGCTGGCGATTCTTGACTTAAGGCAACTTCGCTAAGTCGTGGCTTGCCGCAAGGGTGCCTCACCACTTAGACAATTCTTGGCGCGTGACATTGTGGTATCGTGAGCGGCAAGCAATTTGAGCAAGCAGCGAAGAAACTTCGCAATCTCGCCATGGTGAAACATCGCAGTGAATCGAGCAAGATGGGGCAAGCCGAATGTTGCCCCAAGCAGCCGCAAGAGGGCTGCATGCAACTCGCCGCTCGCAGGAGCCGCTCGTGAGGAACGGGCAAAGTGAGCATGAGGAGCGAGAAGTGGGCTACTCTCCACGAGCGGAGGAGGTGCAATCCGGAGTGCCAACCGGAAGAAAGAGCCATAGAGAGAGGGTTACAGCGGTGGAAACTCGCTTAGATGTTCTTGAAGCGAGCTTGGATGAACTCTACCAAGGTCAAAGTAGGCTTCTTGGCGTAGAGAGTTCGCAAGAAGAAGTTGAATCCCGGATCGACAAGGTTGAAGCCTTAGTCGACCGACTAACGGATGACACAAAGGACTCCGTGCAACATTTGCAAGATTTAGTGACGGAACTCACTTCCAAAGTTGCAATGCTCACAAGGGCGTTGAATGCGGGGGGAAGCAACACCCGCGTTGCGCCAACACAAAGCTTCAGGCACCCGACCCACATTGTTATGGGGGTGCTAGAGATGCGAAGGAGCTCGAGAATTTTCTGTTTGATATGGAACAGATTCCGAGCCACGAGGCTGCACTGAGGACACCAAAGTATCAATAGCGACTATGTATCCGAACGAGATGCAAAGCTTTGGAGAACCCGCTGGGAAGAGATTCAACAAGGCCTGCGGGTGGACACATGGGACGACTTGAAGCATGAGTTAAGAACTCATTTCCTGCCTGAGAACACTGAGTTCGTCGCAAGGTGGAAGTTGAGACAACTCTACCAAACAACTTCCATTCGGGACTATGTGAAGCAGTTTTCTGCACTGATGCTGGACATTCAGGACATGTCCGAAAAAGATAAGCTGTTTAGCTTTCTTGACGGCTTGAAGCCATGGGCTCAATAGGAACTTCATCGACGGAATGTCACTGATTTGGTCGGAGCAATTGTAGCCGCAGAAAGGCTTACTGACTTTTCTTCCTCAGAGGACCCACGGAAGAAGAAACAGTCCACAGGAAATCCCCAACCAAGGCACTCTCCTAGGAAGGAACCTAGGGGTGAGCAAAGGAAGAAGAGTTTCCATAAGGGGTCGAACTCAAATGGCAGGGCCTCAAAACCTAGGAGATGTTTCTTGTGCGAAGGATCATACAGGTATGGGAGTGCCCGCAAAAACAGGCACTCAATGCCTTGTCGGCTTCCATCAAGACCCCTAAGCCAGACAAGGGCAAGGCAGTCACCCTCAGTTCGAGTAGCTCCGAGTCGAGCAACGACGATGAGAAGTCGCAAGGACCCCGAATGGGTGCGATGCGTTTGTTGAATGCATTGGGTCAAGTGGGGAGAACTCGCCAAGCAACAAAAAGGTGAAGCGTGAGTTGATGTATGTAAACATTAGACTCAATGGCCAAACCACCCGAGCAATGGTGGACACAGTGCTACTCACAACTTCATCGCCGAGAAGAAAGCGCTTGGGTTAATCTTAGAGAAGAACCCAAGTCGAATGAAGGCGGTTAACTCAAAGGCTAAGTGAATCTCTAGGCTAGCAAAGGGAGTCTCCATCAAGATCGGATCGTGGAGTGGGCGCACAAACATGATGGTGGTGCCATTGGATGACTTCCAAGTGATTCTCATAATGGAGTTCATGCATGCAACAAAGTTGGTGCCGATGTCTCCTAGACTCCATTTGTCTAATGGGAGGTGACAACCTGTGGTTTCACACCAAGAGGAACCCAGATCCCAAAGAACTATCGCGTAATTGAAGAAGGGGTACGCAAAGGAGAGTTAACCTTTGTGGTCGCGATGAAGTTAGAGTCACTCGATGGGGGCCCGAAAGAACCCGCTGCGTGGCAAATGTCCTGAAGGAGTTCAAGATGTTATGCCACCCGAGTTGCCGAAAACTTTGCCGCCACACGCAGGCGTAGACCATCTTATTGAGTTGGAGCCGGAGTGAAGCCTCCGAGACCACCATACCGCATGCCCTCCCGAGTTAGCAGAGCTCGTAGCGCTTAGATGAACTGCTAAGTGGTGGTCTCATCCGTAGTTCCAAAGCACCATTCGAGCTCCAGCTTCTCTTCCGTAAGAAACAAGATGGGAGTCTCCGACTATGCGCCGATTATCGAGCCCTTAACAAGGTGACCGTGAAGAACAAGTATCCCATCCTCTCATTGCGGACTTGTTCGACCAACTGGGCAAAGCAAAGTATTTTCAAACTCGACCTTCGGTCGGGTATTGGCAAAGCGTATTGGTCAAGGTGATGAAGCGAAGACTACCCGTGTGACCGTGTATGGAGCGCTTGAGTTCCCGGTGATGTCTTTCGCTTTAACCAACGCCCACCACATTCTCAGACTCTTATGAACCAGCTATTCAAGGAGTATCTGGACAAGTTTGTAGTTGTCTACTTGGGCGACATCGTCGTTTATAGCCGAACACTTGAGGAGCATATTGAACACCTCGAACAATCTTGAAGTTCTCGGGAGAATTCATTGTTAAGTAAAGAGAAGTGCTATTTTGCTCGAAGAGATCTTATTCTTGGGGCATCGGATGGCGGCGGTTCCATTCGGATGGATAAAGCAAAGGTGCAAGCGATTGTGGACTGGCAAACTCAAAGAAGGTGCTGGCGAGATCCTTCCTTGGGTTTGTGAACTACTATCGGCGCTTCATCTTTGGGGTATTGAGCGCGCAACTCCACTATGAGTTCTTTGAAGAAAGAACGACCTTGGAGATGGTCCGACAAATGTGACGGCATTCCAAGACCTAAAGGCTGCCATTTTGGAAGAACCGGTGCTCAAATTGCCGGACTATGGGAAGCCCTTGAAGTCCATACGGATGCTTGGACTTAGCTATTGGGGAGTACTCATGCGGGAGGGCCATCCGGTGGCCTATGAAAGCCGTAAGCTCAACGAGACCGGCGGCGGTATCCAATGCGAGAAGGAGATGACAGCGGTGATCCACACGCTACGGGTGTGGCGACACTACCTTCTCGGATCGCGATTTGTATCGAGAAGCGAGACAACATCGCTTTGAGTTACTCAGACTCAAAGAAACTCTCCCCAAAGCGACGATGGCGGGACTTCCTAGCGGAATTTGACATGGCAATGGAGTACAAACCGGAAAAGCAAATGTCATGGCGATGCCTTGAGTCGAAAAGTGGAAGTCGTGAATGCCATGCAACTAGAGGCGAGAGAGGCCAAATAAGCCGATTGCAATCCAACTTCCTTTCCCGGATCAAGGATGGACTGTACAGTGATCCCCAAGCAGTAACCTTGATGCAATTGATTCAAGAGGGCAAGGCACGACGATTTTGGGTCCAGGAGGGACTCGTCTACACAAAATGGAATAGAGTTTATGTTCCTCGGGTGGATAATCTGAGGCGTGAGCTTTTGAAGGAGTGTCACGATTCCCTTTGGGCAGGACATCCGGGGATTCACCGAACATTGGCTCTCATGGAGAGGGCCTTCTATTGGCCGAAGATGGGGACGGATGTGGAGGAATATGTTCGAACGTGCCTAACTTGTCAACAAGATAAGGTGGAGCAACGGAAGCTGGTGGGACTTTTAGAGCCGTTGCCCGTACCAGAAAGGCCGTGGGAGAGCATTTCTCTGGACTTCATTCGGATCGATACTTGTGGTGGTCGACCGATTTTCGAAGTATGCAACCTTCATTGCTGTACCCCTACACTGTTCAGCAGCGAAGCTAATGATGAAGAATGTGGTGAAGTATTGGGGAGTCCCCCACAATATCATAAGTGATCGAGATGCTCGATTTCTGGGACGATTCTGGACCGAGTTGTTCAAATTATTAGGGTCGAAGCTATACTTCTCCACAAGCCTCCACCCCCAGACGGATGGCCAAACTGAGAGAATAAACTCACTCCTGGAGCAATATCTTCGGCACTACGTGAGTGCCAACCAACGAGATTGGGTGAAGCTGTTGGACATAGCCCAATTCTCCTACAACCTGCAGCGGAGCTCTGCATCCAACAAGAGCCCCTTTGAGATCATCACAGGACAACAGCCGTCGACTCCTCACACTTTGGCTATTGGATATACAGGGAATAGTCCGTCCGCGTATCATTTGGCAAAAAAATGGCATCGAAATGCAGATATTGCACGGGCCTACTTGGAGAAGGCGGCCAAAAAGATGAAGAAGTGGGTAGACTTGGGAAGGCGACCCCAGGAATACAAAGTTGATGATTTGGTGTTGGTGAAGCTCCAACCAGCATCACTCCAATTCTTTAGAAACAAGGTGCATAAAGGATTGGTGCGCAAGTATGATGGCCCCTTCCCAATTATCAGTAGGGTGGGCAATGTTTCCTACAAGTTGCAACTGCCAGCGTGGCTCAAGATGCACAATGTTTTCCATGCCAGCAACTTGAAAGCCTACCACTCCGATCCGCAAGATGCTTCTCGAGGCGTTTCAACTCGTCAACCTCCTACCAGAGCTTCCTACGAGAAGCGAGTTGAAACCATTTTAGCAGATCGCAGGACAAGACTACCCGATGGAGCTGAACAAATTGAATACTTGGTGAAGTGGTGGAAACTTTCTAAAACCGAAGCCAATTGGGAGCTAGAAGACACCCTCCGACATGAAGAAGCAGCTATCAAAGCCTACCAAAGAGTGTCAACGAGGGCGTCGACAGCTTAAGTGGGGGAGAATGTCACGAACGGTCGTCGCACACCCGCAGCAACTTCGTTCAACGTTCCGTTCGTCGCTGCCCTTGCTTGTACATATCCTTGGCAGCGTGTTTTGCCATGTTTTGGTGTGTTTTTCCTTGTAAAAACGTAGAAAACAGCAGCTGCAGTGCGATGAAACGATCGCTGCTGCATCTGCCTAGACATCCAAAAAGCAGCTCCGTTTTAGTGTGCGTGGGCTGATTTCTGAGCGCGGCCACGCAGATTTTTGTCAGCCATCTCGGCACCCTGGAACCCCCCAGGTGGCACAGGGCTGGATAGGGCTTCGGTATATTGTCGGACGTTGAACACTTTCACAAGTTTGCACGTCAACTTGGCGGAAACTTGCCTTCTCGCCGGCACTTGGGAGTAGTTGTTTGCGGACTTGCAGCTGCTCATTCACCCCTCTAAAGTCCTTGTTTTCCTCCTCTCTTTCTCTGCTTTCTCGCACTCCAAGTGCTCGCTCAATTGCTTGTAAAGCTTCCCTCTTCGCGAGACGTCGGGACTTGTTCGTCGCTTATTCCAACAACTAATCAACTTCTCTTTTGATAGGTCCTACGGGACCTGCACGAGGTTGCAGCTCGGTTGACCCTTTACGGACGCGTATGTCGTAAGGGTGCCTCAAGACTTAGGCAATCCAAGCTAAGTCCGATCGAAGTGGGCGTGAAGGCGATTCTTGACTTAGGCAACTTCAGCTAAGTCGGTGGCTTGCCGCAAGGGTGCCTCACCACTTAAACAATTCTTGCTAAGTGCGTGACAGCTCGGTGTTCCGTCCTGTCCGTCCTTGTTTTTGGTGTGCTTTCTAGCCGTGCTGTGACACTACCATTCCCGCCTTTGCGTACAAACCAACATAGAGATTTCTTTTTGAAACACTTTCTTCTCAATACGTGGCTCACTCCATAGGATCGTCAAATAGGTTTAAGGCCCGCGGGGGGAATACTCGCTCCAATAGAGGGATTATTCTGATGAATTGAACGAATGCAGCCTTTCATCATTCTTATTCTTGGGGAGAGAACAAGCAAGCAACGTGAAACTAGCCGTTATTTCGCCCCCATCGAGTGAAACTGCTTGAGATTCTCGGATCCCCTCTGGTTCTGCTCTATTATTTCCATCTCTCTTATCTTTAAGAGAATCAGATAAGTGTGTGTTCCATATTCTATAATTAAGATCGTTGAAGTGACTAATACCTTGAAATAGGGGGCGTTTCACTAGCAATAAGCGTCCAACGAAAATGACAATGAGTAGGATTCTCCTCGATAAGAAGGAAATGAGGGAACGAAATATCGCATATTTCTAGCAGATGAGCTTCTCCAAATGAAGTCTGGTAATATCATAGGGAAGTTTGCCGTTATTAAAGCTTAAAACACTAACCTTTTTGCTCTGTACACATAAAAGAAGGGTTGAAACTCTGTGGAGCCAGAATTCTCCCTCGTCGAAAGATCCTTTTTGGCTCCATCTTCTGTAGCCCCATGTCTCTTCAGAGGATTAGGACGCGCTAAAGCAAAACTGAGGTCCCCCGAAGCGAAGAAAGAAGAGCTGGAACAACAGTCCTCTATTGGCCCAAGTCAAACAGTAATGGAAGTTGCATCTCCATCTTTTGCATATTCTATATAAGAAAGTCAATACATAGCATCCCTTTCTTTTGCCCCGAATAAACACTTTCAGTTCAGGTCAAGTAACAAGGAAAAGCAGACTAATAGAAACAGGAGTCGCAGACTAAAGCGATCAATAAAGAATTCCATAAAGTATAGTGAGACTCAAACCATAATTAGATAAGGGGGAGGCAGGCCCAGAGCTGGTAGTTTCAGAGTGATAGGCTAAAACACACAAGTCAGAAGAAAAGTAATTAACTAAAGAATGGTCAGAGAATGAAAGCTGCGGTACAGTTTGAGAGGTAGGCTCGTAGGCTGCAAGGACAGGCTCTAAGGCATTAGTTAAGGGATAACTGTCATTTGTTTTAGGTTGATAGCAAAGAATCTTGATCAGGAGCTACAGAACGCAAGCAAAGAGAGATAGGTTTCAAAAGAAGAGGGAACTACAGACTCAGAGTAAGGAGCGGTAGAGTTCAAGCTGAGATAGATAGGATGCTACTAAGGTAAAGGAGTAGAGGCATGGAAGCTAAGAGAAAGGAAAGGTAGGCGAAAAGCAAGTCAAGTCAGGCTTATAGAAAGGGAAGGTAGCCTTATCATGTGTAGGCTTTCAGCACCTTATTCCCTGCTTGCTCGATTCTTGTTATCAAATAGTGGAATTTCAAGAAGCAAGTAAAGGACTACGACCTCAGTGCGGGGGTAATTAGGTAGGAACAACGAAAGTAAGTAGAAGAATCCAAGGGGAAATAAAGAATGCAAAGGACCGAGTCTAAGAATGGTTGTAAGGAAACTCTTCATTCAAGTCTGCGTTGTGTGAGTTCAAGTGGACAGTTCCAGTTCTAAAGTCAATAGTGTTTGTTGGCGAAAGTTCCCTTCATGGAGAAGAGGTAGGGTGGGGGAATCCGAAAGGGAATAGCGTTGTCTTTACTTAAAGTTGACCGTTTACAGCCCCGTATAGTATAGAATTGCCTGTTCCTGTTCTTGGTATAGTAGTTCTCAAATCCAGTGTTGGTGTGGGAAGGCGACTTGGAACTTGTAGCCTACTTGATAACAGCTGACACCGATGATTCTTTCCCTTAACTTGGCTTGAGAACAGAAAGAGAATTAACTGCATTAGATCTTTTGACTTGACTAACTAAAGGCAGAGCAAGAGGAGAGGGATAGGAGTAGCCAGAGGGATATTAGCCATAGGTAAGTAGATTAGCCTCATTCAGTTAATAGTTGCCGAATTGAGTTAGATGAGCCGGAGAGAAGAATCGCCTGTGCAAGGAAAGTCAATCAGATCAGAGGAATCGGCATAAGAATGAGAAACCGAGATAATAGTGAGAAACGCGATAGTAATGAGTCCTAATTAATAGCTAAAGTTGTTCGGGTTGTGCGGCAGGTTCACTTTATCTCTTTCACTTAGGAATTGACACAAGCTCTACAGCCGCGTCAGTCATGACTCCGACTCGCTACTACTATACTGAAAGTGGAATCAGTTGTTGCTAAGTATAAAGTGGAATATCCAGTTTTTCATATTAGAAGTCATAATGTGCTCTCTATTGGATAGGGTGCTAATATGGGTTCTTAAAGGAAGCAATATAGTGAAGAGAAGCATCAAAAGCTATGGCAACATTGCGTGTTAGAGAGTCCGTCGCAAGGTAGAAATTCTCTTCTTCTTCACAGTTCAGTGAGTTTACGTTCTTCTATCATATGAGGTGCATACGAGTCAATATTATCCGACCACTACAACAGAGCATACCATACCATACCTTCCGACCGACCCTTTATGAGACTTTTGTACCCGCTCGCTTGCGGCAGTGAGTAAGGGCAGTGAACAAGCTAACCGACGCAACTATTAATGGAGCAGCGTTACCGACCAGAGGTTTTCATTATTGATTAGTTCTGAGTGAAACTACAAGGAAAAGCAGAAATCTAGTGACTATTGGTATGTCTAGTCGTTCTTTTGCTTGAATCCGCTATTATTCTTGAGTGAAACCTTAGTACGGGGACTCTCTTCGCCTATCTGCACCAATCTGCATTGGCAACCAGAAGCTTCCAATCCAAAGAAGCATTGTATTTGGATTGTCCCAACATCTAATCGGGAATTTGGTCTTTAGGAAAGGGAGTAAGTCAGTTCAATTGGAAAAAAGGGATGGCAATTCGAGAGCAGTCTTTCTATCTTATAGCAGATAAGAAGCAGATAGGATACCGCCAAAGGAAAGCAGCTGTATAGCAGTATAGAAGAAAGGCATACCCCTTCGATTTAGATGGATGATGGGCAGGCAGTATTCCATTTTCTAGTAGGAGAGCTAAGGAATGCAGGTTTTACTCCGTTCGGGTGGGATGATCTTTCCTAATAGAATCCAATCCACTTTTGAACTTTAGGAATGTCCGATCTTTGGAGGGGTGACCAAGATAACCATTGCTTCAAATCATGGAAAACTATTGCTCAGTATCGGTGGATTCAAATCATTGACGAGTAAATTCCAAGTTTTAGGTGATCCACATCTGAGGGCACTCTACTTGAATTTGGTTGTGCAAATAGAAGAATCAAACAATTGCATAAATCTCATATTCCATAGATGGAGATAAGCCCTTTTTTCAAGACAATAGATACAGTTACCTACCGAGACAACGGACACTCTCAACGGATCCTCCACGAGCGCCTTTTGTTAGATCCTTTTCTTTTGTCGAGTATAAAGCCTGTTAAAGCCATCTAGTCATTTCAATACTCTCGGTCAATTCAATGCTCTAATAGCGAGAAGCACTCTTTCACTGCTCTTCTTTCGTTTGTAGGTCCAGAACTCATAGATAGATGAAAAGACATATAAGGTGTTTAAGGGAGTTCCGCTTCCATTCCATAAATATTATGATGAATCTCAGGATAATCCATATATATATGGTGATTTCTATAATGATGGATAAATGAAAGAGCTTTGTAAGTAAGGTTAAAGACGAGTGCGGCTTTCCAATATGATGAGATAGAAGTCTGACTGGTACCAGCAATGTCTGATAGACCCATTCTTTGGCCTGCTTCCCATGCGCGTTAGAAAGCCTCATATCATAGAAGAGCGACTCGCCAGCCTACTAAGAGCAGATCATGAACCAGATACGATTCCGGCTTAGCTTAGCCAAAGAGCTTGGCCCGATCCATCCCACTGGATTAGGCGATGGATCACGAGATTGACTATGCTATTATGCGCTGACCCTTCCCGCTAATACGAGAGAGCAAAGCAATGTAGAATGTATATATATATATATATATATTGATTGATTGTTGAGAGGTTCCACGCAGAGATGCAATACTTTATACGGATATTACAAGGCAGGGTCATTTTCTTGCTAGGGTATAAAGCTAGTCAATCCTGATTTGAATCCAAAAGCTGCATTTATGATTAAGTTCCTTTTTGATCAAGTGTCAAGGCTGAGATAAGGTCCGTCGGTCACAATGGAATTGCCTATATATAAGAGTGGAGCGAAGCGGAACGAACGTTGAACGTCACTCGTGTCGTCCTCCTTTCTTTCTGTTTCGAGAAATCAATAGTTATACGGTTTCGGTGATTCCTACTATAGTGCAGCTGTGGTAATGCTTATTCGGGAAGCCCCAGAAGCAGAAGGCTCAATAGCCTACGGAAATAGGGAACTTAGTGCAGAGGTCAGATTAGGCTCTTTCGATAGGGAGAGCTATAAACATAGGCGGGCACACCAGCAAAGGAAGTCAATCGCAAACTCATGTTCAGTGAAGATCCTCGAACTAGTGCGCCCTTTTGTGAAGAAGCCCACGTTTGCTGGGCTCATATAATGATTATAGAGATAGTGTTCTCTCCGCGATTCCCCTCTATACTCTTGCTGCTCTTTCTCTCGGTATGCTTTATAACATCCCTGTACTAACCTTGTTGGTATGGTTCTTCGCTCGGTGCTTAGCTCATTCTTTTACCCCGGACCTGACATCACATCAAATCAAGCCGACGGGCACATAGAAGGAGACTCCTCCAAATCATCACAAATAATCCAAAGTATTACGCTCGGTGTGCTCGGATGGTTCTGCTCAGTGCTTGGCAATGGGATCGCCTACTATCATGGTTTACCGTCTGGGTATCACTAATCCCGCTTGGAGACAAACCCATAGGAATCTGGATGAGGACCATTGGTACCATTCCAGCTTATACCTACAATCTTACATATCATTCCATAAATCCATATAGAATCTATTCTTTATTAATTTCATATATGTCTCTATTCTTTGCAAAATCTAACTAAAATAGAAAGGCTTTTAACAAACATTGATTGGAACTGCCATTGCTTGAGAATGACCCAGTAGTTTTGTTTGAGCTTGAAACTTGCTATGCGCTAAAGAAGCCCTAAACTCACCCATATAGAGCAATAGGCTATCTCTCCGGTATCTTATCTATAGATAGTTGTGCTGTGCTACTAAGCGAAGAAAGGTACCTTACCTCTGCATTGATTGACTGCTGATTTATAACTTCGCCATTCAAACAAGTTTCCTAAATCTCTCTTCTCTTACTGTGATCTCTTTCTGTTTTTCTTTCTTTTTATGAATCTTCGTCTTCCCACACCTCTTCAATGTTTTCTTTATAGGTTCCCCATGCGAAACATCTTACGGTCCCCCCTGCCATTTGAAAGTGAGCTTTGATTTGCACCTTTGAGTCTTTTAGCTCAGCTACATCTTTTTCTTACCCACTCCTTCTGCTTAGCCA
Organism: Musa troglodytarum; assembly: GCA_023547065.1. NCBI lineage: Eukaryota > Viridiplantae > Streptophyta > Magnoliopsida > Zingiberales > Musaceae > Musa > Musa troglodytarum. The sequence goes on along the minus strand of CP097511.1, from coordinate 20,110,192 downwards.
TTCAATGGGTTTACACTCTATATTTGTGTATGTCATATTGAAGGAGCTTGATACGGTCAATCCTTCACAAAGTATGAGTATTGGCCATGCTGCATATCTTGTCTTTTCTCCTATATTATTCCACTGTGCGTTGTAAGCATAAAGTGTATTTGGTTGTATCCATTGTGCATTTATTTCTTCTGTGTTTTCTACAGCTTTTCCTATCATGAAGGGTCTTTCCTTATTTCTGAATCCATGTATAGCGTTCCATATGATAAAGAAAGAGAGAGAAAGAGTTAACTGACAGTTGCATTTGTTCTAAACACTTGATAAGAATAACTGAATGAACTCTTCAGAACAGGAACGCGGAGCTCTTGCGAGTATACTTTGATTATTAAGCCCAGCCCAACTCAATAAAGGGGGAATTCAAGGAAGCTGTCAATTCCATAAGGAAATTCTCTAAGACACCTTGGGCTACGGGTAATCACAGGACATTATGCTGCTTACTCCCTGTTTGTTTACTGCTGGCTCTCTCTCTTGGGGTGCTAACGGGGGAAGCCCTGTAACTCGCTTGTTTGTTTGTTCTTCTGACTGCAATTACAAATTCAGGGTTATATGAAGACAACTCTGGTTTTCACCCGATACTTTCCAGTTCTCTGTGTATGGGCGAGATCAACTTTCCTTTTCTACTGTTCCAAGATACAACACAGCTTCTTTTCTTCTCTTGAACGATTGGCGAACTCAACTAGCAATACTTAACGCTTCAGCAAAGTTCCACTAATAATTCCAAAACGATTCCTGACGCCGACCATTGATTCTAGTGGTAAAGTCAATCAGTAATTTCTTATCGAGCACTGATTCAATCTGGAATTTCACTCTCTTGCGCATCCTCATATAATGAAGTTAAGGAATTGAAACACACAGCATAACTTTTTCCGACCTCAACTTTCCTTGATGCTACCGTTCGCGCACCGGCCCTGACTTGCTTGCGCCTCGCCAAACACCCTTAACTGACAGAGATGCTTGCCCGACCTCGACTCTCCTTTCAGTTATTCTCCTTGCTTTTTGTTATCTACCCCAATGAGACTCTACTTGCTTCCTTATACCTACGCTTTCAACTTAACCAACAAGCACCACTGACCTTGACCTAACAGAGCTTCCTTTTTGAACAGAACTTTCCTCTGCTGATGATCTAGTAGACTTAACAAGAATGCTGATGATCTAGTAGACTTAACAAGAACGGAAAGAAACTAAGACTCAACGGAACTTTAGGACAGGACCCATACCCGCTTGTAGCTGACCAACTTCTCATATTTCTTGCGCCAACACCTACCTCGGCTTCTGATATGGTTCCGTATCCAGGTAAAGCTTAATAACCGACAACAGGACTTGTTTATTGTGCCGAGTCAAACTGTCATTCAATCTTTCGAGCTAAAGTATATAAGTGGCCAGGTTAAGTTGTGGAATTCCTTGTTGCCAAGGGTCCTTAAGGCGCTAAGGGAAGGGAGTTCGAGCAAGAAGCGCGGCAATCCACCTAAAAAGCCTCCGCCCTGTTACGCCTGTTCTACGGCATTGAGTCTAATATCAGTAATTACCTTCACTTCACGCCCTTGCCCCATAATCAAATATCAGATATGAGTTTTCGGGCGTTGTGTGTTAGGAGTTGAGTCAGGTTCAATTCACACTATCTATTGGTTGACTGGCCTAACACTAAATACTCCTCTCAGTATCGTATAAAGTAACGACGTTGTTTTCAGCGTCAGTTCAATTTCTTTATGCGCTTACAGAGTTAGGAGTGTAGTGTAGTGGGTTAAGCGCATTCTTATTCTATTAAAGCAAGAGCGATTGGCTGCCGACATCCATCTTATACTCCACAATAAAAGGCTACAGAACAAACTGGAGCTGCATAAGTTAGCTTACTTTCTTCTATCATTAGTGAGTTCGCCTTTAGTTAACAGAGTCAAGAGTAAGGTTTAGGTTAAGGTTTAGGTTAAGGTCAATTTCTTATATCATATGCGCACTCAATGAATAAACACTCGCGCATTAACTTATTGGCGGAGAGGGTTAGGGTTTGCCGGAACAAGAATCAAGGGCATTCATTCTTTATGCAGAAATAGGGCTCCGGTTAGGCATATAGAAATCGGGCTCGCTCGGTTAGGCAGAATAAAGCCAGCATAGACAAAATAAGCAGTATTAGAGCAACGAATAAGGAGAGGAGTCTGCAGAACAAGTGGAACTCGTGGATAAGGAGCTAGAGCGGGACGGAAAGAATGGATGTAATTTCAAACAAGCAAATCACTTACTGGAGTTATGTTACGGGGGGGGAAAGTGGCTCGCTAACGGGTGTTGTTGACAGTTCTTTCTTTGTTGCGCTAACGACTGAAGCTAGAAGATGTCCTGGAGAGTGCTTTTATTACCTTCTATACATACGGTGCACACTCAATTCTTAATACCCTTTGATCTTAAAGCAAAGGAACCAGCAAGCTATAAGTATCCCAGATAAGTTGGCTTAGTACGAGACAGGTGCTTATGAAAGTGGAATCAGATTGTATTGAAGTTCGAGGGCAAGTATCAATCAAATCATTGAAAGATAGGTGTTTGTATAGAAATGATTGGTCATCAGAGTCAGTCCTGTTTGGGGGATATGAAGCCGAATCCCCTCTCGAATCTCATGTCTACGTAACTACCGAAACTTGACTTGTTCAGTCTCTTTACTGCGCTTCTACTACTAATTATGGTTGTTAGCAGGTGCATTCCTCTTTTTGAGAGTCTCAGTTAAATCAGTTCAATCTCATTCATAGCGTAAGGTAGCGGAACTGGAACTCTACTTTCATTCAGACTTAGACGCTCACCACTTGGTTCAGGCTGAATAAAGCTTATATTCTCTTCTTAAAGCAGTGGGAACAAGCAAACAAAGATACGAGCAGAATAACTCACTTACTTACATATGACTCATAACTCCAAAGCGAACTATCCTTGCTCCGCCCTTACACTCCAAAACAAACTCACTAAAAGGTGCAACGCAACGGCTTGCTTTCCCGGTAAGTATCTAATTCTGTATAGAAGAATAGGGTCAATTAGACTAGATGCTTCAATTCTTTGTTGCTCGCGAAAGATTCAATTCAGGCTGTTTTGTTTGCCGGAGCAAGATGTCGTGCGTCAATGTCAGTGTCAGGGAGAGTTGTGTTTCATAATTCCTTGTTTCGAATAAGAATCATCAGCTTGAAAATGTCCTGTTTGAGTTGAATCCGTATTGGCAACGAGTAGTTCATAACTTAAAGGAAAGAATAGGTTGGCAAAGGCTCTTTCGTATTTGAATAGAGTGTACCACAGCTTGAAGGTAAGAAACTGCATCATGAACTAGGTATGATAGATATTCTATTGGTAACCAACCCGACCTCCACTCAACTTGAGAAACCTCTCTCGTATGATTTACTTAGGGTTTATCTTCTTCTAATCTAGATTCTTCTCGTGCTTCTGCTCCATCTTTGGCTTATCATCCTAATTCGTCACCTGAAGAAAAGATGGCTGTTGACCGCCTTTATGCTTAGTAGCTGTTTATTCCCTCTCTCATACACCAGCACCGTAAGCAGCACCCTAAACAAGGAGCGTGTGCGTAAGGCGGGACAAGAAGTGCTTTTCGGATAACATTAAGGAGAGTTCTGTGCGATTGGATTATGTGCTTCTGGAGTGCCCAGCCCTTGAACCATAATGGGTTAGTAGACTCTCAATCTTGGTTTACAGCGTTAATCGACCTTAATGCGCGCACTTCAGTACTAGAGAAAGTTACCTATATAGGCAGTTCAGTTCTAGTACATTTCCTCTTAAGAACATAGACCCTTTGTCAACCTCTTCGGAATACATTGATTATTTCCCCCACCTAACATTGACTTGAATTCATAAGTCAGCAGTGAGGTGTTTTTACGGTGCTTATCTAAATAGCATGAATTTTCCCCTTCCCGTATCGTTAGTGCTTTAGTTACTCGCTGGAATTGACCTAGATACTCTGTATAAGCACTGAGTCTTGCGCCACTGACTGAGTATGGGACTGAACGAACTGAACTGTCTGAAGAATTCATTGAATCTTGAGAGCGCAGCGCCGAGATCGTATATAAGTTTCTAATCCGACAAATCCGTTTCTATACCTTATTGCAGCGGGCAACATCTAGTCTTGTTCTGGGAAAGGAAAGGCAAGCGCTAACGATTGGCTCGACTAATGGAGAGGAAAGAAGTGCGTACTGACTGACGGTGAAGGGAGGGTTGTGGTGTATCTTATTATGTTTCCCCGGCATTCAGGTAAATTCTTATAGGTTTTCTTATATTATAGGTATTCTCATTCTTCGCTGCCCTCGCTTCCTTGCCAGCATTAATGAAAGGCACCAAAAACAGGTTCATACAGGGACACGTATTCTTATCCTTACTCAGTATTCAGATACACGGATCCAGCTTCATATCTTACTTTTGCCTCAGATCCTATTTGATTCTTGGTACAATGACAGAGCACTAGCACTGCTTTCTTCTTAATCCGATTCCACTCGCACAGAAATCCACTAGTATTCCAGCAAAGTGGAAGAATAAAGGACCTCGACTTTGGACTTTTATGCTTGGCTTTTCAGAGTAGTGCTCGCTTCATAAGGAATGGATTCATCTTTTTGTTTCATAAATGGGTAGTTATAGGTTGCTAATCCTCAGCTTTGTAGGGGGTAAGTCCTATCGGCTTCGTTGCCATCCAAATTAGATTACTCCAGATTGGTCCCCTGTGTAGTAATGATTTCTGCCCCCTAAAGTGGTTTGAGAAGTAAGGTTCTTTCTTGACTAACATAAGCACTATTCGACAAAGGTGAACTCGTAGCGAATTTCTCTATATCTATCCATTTCTCTATATCTATTTCTCTATATCTATATATATCCATTTGACACTTCGGCGGAGTTGGCCCTTCCCTACTGAGCTTATAGTATCCTATTCCTGGACTACATAACTTACTTATTAACCCCAAAAGGATCTCATAGAGGACTAACCTAAAGAATTTCTGGATTGATGGATTTCCCGAGCAAATGCACAATGAGGGATCCTACCGTTTACTTGAGGATTTCTCCCTTTACTAATATTGGATTTGACTCATATCGGATTCAGGCACGAGTCCATCTTTTAGAAGAACGAGCGAAGCGGGAAAGCCCGGAGAAATCTCTATTGGATCGTTGTGTTTGCCTTGACTAAAGATTTTGGCCGAGTCCGCTTTAGCTTCCTACGGATCAAAAAGGAATGGATGGATTTAGCCTTTACAACATACTTTCTCTGAACCACGGGAATGTATGGATCTACCCAACTTTCTTTATGAATTATCCTTCGACATGAAGATGGTGGGAGAGAGCCGTTGTGATGCAACTCTAAAAGCTTTGAGGTGAAGAACCCAACCCGCCCTAGAGGCTATTGCCAGATTTTCTCTCAAATCGAGCTGCAGTTCTTCTTTAAAACGAAAACCTAGCTAGGGGATTTGATTCCGCTCTATCAATTCAATAACTCTTATCTTATCTACTATAGGAGCAAACGTAACTTCTTCAACAAGAGAAAAGATCCATTTCAAACACAAGAGAAAAGATCCATCTTTAGAGTAGAATAAGAGAGAAGAGCGTTATGCTTAATACAAGCAAGTTTTACTTGATACTAGGAAAACCTATCCATCATAGGTTTGAGAATCTTACTATATGTGAGCTCCACCTCTACCACAGGTTTCTAAGGCCTTTTTCCCCGATGTGCATTCTTAATTGAGAGTCTTGAACCACTGGTCTTTCTTTATCGAATCAATCTCGGTTCTACGATGAAAGCGCTAGGAGCCCACCTTACTCTCTTTTACCTATAATGCTATAGCAGGTGAGATGGGCTTGCATTGGGATTGGAAAGACCATAACTGGACACATTTTTGACAACGATTCTATTCTATCAATATCTAATTGATAGCATCGTCATATCTGTGGGGGAAGCTTCTCTTTTTTCACTGAGATAAGCCGAGGTTGGCTCGAGAAAACCTCTTTCTGAGTGTACCTCATTTAGACAGCGGCATGTCGTGCTAAGAACTAAGAAGGATTGGGCGTCTTGCTTCAAACGGATGAAGGCCCTATATAAATTATAGAAAGAATTGCTCTTTGCCGTTCGTTAAGTAAGGCCAAATAGCACATTTTAAGCATTGGGGTGGTTTCCTACCCGTGTAAGGATGGGTCCTCCATAGAATGATATCGATTCGAGCTAAGATATAAAGTAGGTCCTCCATAGTATAGAACGACATCGTTTTTACTCTATGTTGGGAGAGTCATTTTCTATTTTACTCTAAAGGTTAACACAAGGTGAGACTACTTTTGTTGAATGATATACTGCACCAAGGAAGCAGCTTAGGGCAATAAGAATTCTTTCTATTCGGAGATGGTGAGTTACGAAGGAATCTCTGTCCAACTCCTACAGCTAAGCAAAACTCAAACTACGTCGTCTCCGCCATCAGGTCTGACTTTGAAACTGTTTAAGTCATTAGTCTCCAAGACTCTTTCTTACTTATTCCTTCTAAGCTTTCGGGAAGGGAAGAAACTAAGGTCTATTTGAGCTTATTCTCTGTAAAAGCGCTGTAGGTGAAAGCAGTTTACATTATCCGATCTCTGGGTAAACATAAGACCCAGCCAAGATCGACATTAGCAGCACTTAGGCCTTCTACGGCTGATTCAAATAGCAGCAGATTCTTATGAAAAGTTATTGAACTCCTCAATGATTGAACCGGCTTCCTTCACTGGCTTCGTAGCGTGTAGTGGGCCTGGTCCGCTTTTTCGTGATTCAAAGCATCTCGCAAGAAAGCTCTACCCTTAGACTGCTAACTATTATACAGTCAACCCGCTCCTAACCCTTGGTATCTCATTGATTGAAAGGCACTTTTTTAGCAATTGTGAAACGCCGGGCTTCTAAATCATCTTCTCCCCGCTCCGTGTGAACACCTATGGATTATTATAGCTCGGATGGAAATAGCAGCTATCGGATACAATCAAATCAAACTCTTTGAAAAAACTCCTGTGAAGTGACCTATACTTCGTGCAAAAGAGACTAGACTGTCGTTCCATGGAATACTATGAAAAGAGCTCTTTCTCGGCATCTTCAACAGCAAAGGGAAACACAACCTTTGTCTTTTCTTTTCTGGCGCTTTCACTGTCCGGGCCAGACTATTTATCCGGGGCCCCCCCAGCCTTTGAATCCGTTTTCACAGTGCATTGGTCACCGGGTACGTCCGGTTCATTCGTCATTACTTTGTGTTTCATCTCTATCTAGGTGCCATCATTGGAAGGGCTAGTGAATGAAGAACAAGGCTTAGGGTGATAGCTCCGGCGAGGACTGTGATGGCTGTCCCAGTTGATAGGTTCTCTGTTCCCTATCCTGGCTCGACTGGTGGTTTTTCAGATAAGCAGCTGTTCGCGGCCGAAGCCACTTGTAGAGCATTTACCTTGATTCCAGTATTCGTTTGTAGGTATAGAGCCTGCCTTATTTCCAGTGGATTTCATAATGTCGGGTTTCTTATTTCAGGATTTCCTTGTATATTCTATGCCCAAAGGAAAAGTGGAAATATGAGTGAGTTGTGTGGTCATGGTAAGACTTCCATCAATACCATCTTTTGTAGCGGCATTACTATCGTGTTCTTCTGAAATAGGTAAGATTAGGAGAAAAGGGTACCTCTTAACCCCAACCCTCTGTTAGGACACCTCGGCTGATTCTCGGCTTTCTAAAAGAGATAGATTCTCTTTGGCTTCTGTATAAGATTAACATTCAAGGCGCTAAGCAAAACAAGGGAAGGATGACAATCCGAGTTGATATCAATTACTTTACAACTATTCAATAAAAGGAATGTTTTTCATAAAAGTGAGTTGAGAAGGAATCAATTACAGGTCCTTCTTTTATGAAGTAAGGCATTCTAATCTTCGAAGACACTTAGCCATAGAAAGGGGAGAAAGCAAGCCCGAGCTGTAGGTGTGTATAACTGTATAACCGGAAACTCCTTACTTGCCGAGTTTCATGTGGCAAAAGAATACCTTTATGCTTGTAAGTAAAAGAGCCTTTAGAAGGGAGAAGAAGGATGTCCAAATCCGGACTAGAGCAGGTAGAATCATAAACAGTGGGGCAGGGCAGTATATAAGTGGGTTGGTGGAGGAAATTCATGCATTTACAAAAATACAGTAATAGGCTCGATAGATAGAAAATGCAGAGATCTTTTGACGAAGCCCTATCAATACCGCTTACCGCTCCGTGGTACTGCAAAAGAGAACTGATGTTTTATTGGCGAGGTAAATACCCCTTTTCTTACTCCGATTCTGATCCTCTTTACTTTGCTCCCTCTTTATTCCACCAGCTTTTGGTAATGAATTGAGCGGGGCCTTAAAGCGCCATATTTACCAAGCTATTCACTTTATAAGTCCAGGAGCTTTCGAGAGGAAGGCAGTTCATAAGTCTGATCAGAAACCCTGTCATTCAGTTCAAATCTAGTGTAGTGAAGTATCGGGAACTCCGTGCCCTTTGCCTTCCTTTTCTATGCTTTCACTATTGCCAGGTTCGATTCGCAGAACCGCAGTATTTGAATAAGAGGTATAATTTCCTTGTGGGGTTTGGGCTTTCAAGCAGATTGGCAGGTTGCAAGGGGTCAGTCCTCTTCTTCAATTCCCGACGGCCCAGTAAGACTTATTTCAATCCGAAAGCTACGTTCTATAATTCTATCTAATTACGGCCCTTGAGGATAGCTGACTAGAAAATCTCCATCCCTCCTCGACAGACTGCAAAAAGATATTCCAAAGAAATACCGGAAGCTGGGGAACCACGGGAAACCTATACAGGCAGATTGATTGTTTATTTCAAGGGAACAAGCTAACTGATTGAGCTTCCTTCGCCTGCTCTGCTAATAAAAGAAAAGGACTGAACTTATTACAATGATTGATCTACCTAGCTAGGCTCGTTGAGCTAATGCACAGGGGCAAGCAAGCCTTATTAATGAATGGAATTCGCTTTTTCCGAGTATCCGTGCGGTTTCTTCATTATAATCAATACAAATAAGTTGAGCATTTTTCCAAGACAGAGAGGGTTTTCCAAAGCCCGCAGAGACAGAGAGGGGTAAGTCACGAGAGTTCTTTCTTAATTACTTGTTGAATTGAATATCTCTCTTATCTTGCTTGTTCCGACCTCTTCTTGAAGTGAAGAAACGCTTGCATTGACTTACCGTGTATTGGTTGCTCAGAACCAAATCATCTTTATCTGTACAACCTAGCAATGAATAGCCGGCCCCAGCTTCGAAAGAACAAGAGAGCAATGAAGGGGGATCGGAGCATCTTACTGTACAAATTCCGGATTCATTAGTCTCAATTTTGGCTCGTTCCGAACGGGGCTATGGTAGCCTAAAATCTCAATACGGAACTTCTTTCTCTGAGGAGTAATTCCCGGCTTCAATTCTTTCATAATTCATATCTGTGCAAACCCTCTACTCATCAATAGTTTTCTTCACAGGAAGTATCAGCACATCGTTCTGGATGAAAGCGAGGAAAATAAAGGAAGCTAACGAAAGAAAGAAGCGAAGCTAGAGAGGGAAAGATCACTCCTAAAAGCGGCCGTGGTCAACTATACGCAACCCACCTTAAGATCTCATTCAGACTGGGAACACACACACGAAGGAAAGACTTACCTAGATAGAGTAGAACGCTCGGAAAGCGAGTAGAACGTCTTCTTACCCCGGAACTTAGATTCGGATGTTGTTCGCTACTCAAGTGGAACTCTATTCTTATTCCTGGAAGCAAAGCCACCTAGCTCATTATAATCATTGGGAACTGCTATGCTAATTACTCTTGATTCTTTATTGGATAGCTATCGTACCTGACTAGACTGTTTTCTTCCGCGTGTAGCAAGCAAGCACCAATACAAGCTACCAGCTAAAGAAAAGAAGCAGTTGCAAGCTCAAGGATCCGGGAACTTACAGCATACTAATGGAATCTATCAAGCAAATTCAAAGATAGAATGAACAATCAGTGAAATAACTTACTAGAATAGTGAGGCAAGCTCAATATCTCACTGGAAGCCCCTATGGGGGTAGTCAGTTCTTACTCGGGGGGCAGCACCAGCTGTGGCGCAAAGCAGCAACTGTCAAGCTTTAGATTGTCTAACCAAAACAAACTATACAAATGTGTGTTGCTAATACTTAGTCGTTACGATACTTTTGCAGTCCCACTGAACCACTTTTCAAAGCCTACTTAGCTGACGCGAGCGGAGTAAAGTCAAGCGTGAGCTTCCCTATCCCGATCTCGAAAGTGTTTCAGATTCCCCGCGCAAATCCCAAGCGAATCGAACTCTCGGCGTCGAGATTCTCAAAGCTCTCCTCTCAGAAGGTACAAAAAAGGATTATTCTGATTGCACGAGAGATTGCCCTACCTTCAAACTCTTCTCCTTTATGGGTTGGCTACCGAGTTAGCAAAAGAATAGAGTGCCCGCCAAGCATATATTCGAAGCTCGATGCCGGGAGTACCTAATCTTTTAGTGCTTATCGAATACAAACGGGGCTTTGTTCCTTAACTTCCACTTTCATCCAAGGGATTTGGCTATTAAGCTTGAAGCAGTAACATAGACAAGGCGTGAATCCACTGCTACATCTTCTGCCCCATCCGATGATGCTCACTGAATACACCTCGAAAAGGAAGAAAGCTGTCCATGATCCCTATCGGGCAATCTATGAATTCGAAATATTAACTCCTCAACAAACCCGTTGAGCCTCCAATTCTTAATTGATGTCAAGAATCGTGGTCTATCGTTGGGAAAAGTGAAAGGAAATGACAAGCCCTAAACTCAATGCCAACTAGCTGCTTATCAACCACTGAACACAGACTCATGTTGGCAATGCCATGGTAAAGTAAGAAGACGACCCATTCACCTAAAAAGAGAAAGGAAAGCCTCCAAACGATTAACGTCAAATAAAAGCACCACCCACCCAGCAAAGAAAAAGGTGATGAAGCCACGTACTTCAAAAAGAGAGTTCCAGGCGAGAAAGGGGAGAGGGAGGGACTCCTGTAATAGAAAGAAAGACTGTGTGTGTTAGACTTACCCCCTGCAAGAGCTCCGGGGGTAAGAAACAGAAGCCTTCGCCAGGTAAGATAGAATCCAATCCGGTAACAAAGTAGTGAGGGTTGGAGAAGGTACGAGTGGGAAGGAAATCCAGTAAAGAGAGGTTTGGTGCGAGGCTTTGATGCGCTAAGTTAATCCCCAGTTCCTGTTCGAGGAAGAGTTGAAGACCGGTAGTACTGTGAGAGTTAGAAAAGAATCCCTAGTTGAGTAGTCCTGCTCGAGTTCTTGCTTTTGAATGCCCTATTTGAGTTAAGTCGTAGAGATCTGATGCTTAAGATTGAATCTTATACATATACAGACCGGAGACAAAGTCAGTGAGCAGCTAATCTAGCAAACAGGGAATCCATCTCTTTACCCGCTTATAGTTACTTTATTACATTAAGGTAGAAAACAACAGATCTAAAGGAAGGTGTTGGCGAGGAGGACAAAGACAGGACTGGGTATGGTACTAGAGAAACACTCATTTATATATCATCAATTATTATGCCTGGCCCTTGCTTTAAGGGAAGAGAAAGAATAGAGTGAATAGAATGGAAATACAGTAAAGCTCTGTACTCCCCCGGAAAGGTTCCATATTGACTACCCAGGACAGGCACTCTACTAAGAATAGAAAGAACCGGGTACTATACTTATCTCTCTCGCATTGCAGCACTCCCTCCCTTCCCGCTTGCATCAGGCAAGTCACTACTAGTATTTGTAAAGAAGAAAGAATTAATGACTAGTAAAGGACTGATAGAGGAAAGAAAAGAGGGCAGGGAAAGAGCAATCAGGCCAGTGCCAGTTGACAGGCAAGCTACTCTACTATACAAGTGAACTTAGCAACTACTACCGGTTTTGGTGCCTCGCCTTAGGTGGTATATCGAATCAAGAGAGTCGCCTTAGGAGGTATGGGTATATCGCATCAGTAGTTCATTACTGAATTTGAATTGGAAGACCTAGCTCCTAGACTCAACTCGAACAACAAGTTATCTATTACTATTCCTGCTTTCTAAGAGCGTCAGTCATTACTCCGATCCTCAAAAGCACCTTATATCTATTTCTTATTCACAGGGGCAAGTCACTCTTCACTCTGGGGCAAGTCACTCTTAACTCTACCTAAGGGATCTTTTCTTCTTACTAACTCTCTTGCTCTACCGCGGGGATGGGATTCCTTACTTAAATGAAAGTGGATCCGAAGTAAACAAACCAAGTTATTGCTCTGGACTCTTTACTACTCTCTTCTTGCAACAACAAAAGAAGGGGAAGCGGTTCTCAAGTAAGCTGCGGAATTACCAGAAACAGTAGAAGGGGAAGCTGTTATAAAAGATAGAAGAATGCCCAGTGCCAGTTAGAGGAAGAGTTGAATCAGTGCTTGAATCAGAGGTTTAGTGGAGTGGTCTAGTCCAAGCAAGCATTCAATTAGAAGAAGCAGGTACGATCTAGTGCATTATACTATCTATAAGAAGCAGGCCCTAATACTTAATTGCGAGCGGACAGGACAGAAGACAGCTGACAGTTTACAGTGTTGTCGATGCAGAATACCGGTTGACTCTCCAACAAAGGTGGGCAAGGGAGTTAATCCACTCTTTCTTCTCTCAGTGCCAGTGGATTTCTTATCCGTATTTGTAGCGAGTAGCGAGAGGGCAGGGAAATTAGCAATTCCATTCTTTTCTTCAATGCTTACGGGCAATTCCATTAGAATGCAGATCTTGTCGTTTAGGCAGGAACATCTGATTCACTGAATTCCACTCGTTAGTAGTAGCTGGGCCCAATAAGATGTATTCGGCGGTTAGCTTGGCCCCGAGTGTATTCGTTGCTTGTGTCTTTATAAACATAATCCTATATTAAGTGATATGGATCTAAACATAATCCTATGATCGACCCGGTAGTTGTTGTCCTGGTAGTAGTAGCACCGGTAGCAGGGGCCGCTAGTCAATTGTCAGTGAAGAACCAACTATCCACTACGAAGATCTCCTTTTGTAAGGTGTCTTCCACAGTGCAAGTATAGGGGAAAGAGAAGTGGTTAAGCTCTTTAGCTCACAGCCGCTAGTAAATTGGATGAAACTCGGATATAACTCTATGAACTATCTGATATAACTCTATGAACTCGACAGCCCGATATCCCGTTACTCAACAGTCCGATTTCTCGTTACTAAATAGTCCGATATCACGAATCCAGTACTAACACTTAGGTAAGCAAGGGAGGAAAGAGAAGAGTATAAAGTAAGCAATACTGTAATAACCCAGTAGCGTAGGCTGCTAAGGGAAGAAAGAGAATAAGCAGTGGCTAAAGGGAGAGTCGTTGGCTAAAGGAAGAAAGTGAATGAAAGCCACAGATGAAGCTGCGCGCAAGGAAGCTGGAAGGAAAGAATATAGAATTGCTTCGTAAAGGGCAAAAGAACCATCAATTCAAGTTCTTGGCTTAGAGAGAGAAAGAGAATCAACAGGATAAGCAGTGTAAGTCGCAAGTGGTTCTGCTCCGGTTACTATAAGAAAGAATGGAATTTCAAAGAAAGTAGGCGAGCTCTCTTTTAACGACTGATTAGAATTTCACTAATAATGCCGGTACTGCTCTGCTGACAACAAGGCTTTAACAAGAAACTTGGAAGAAAAGTAGTGCTCACAAGGCCTTAACTCATAAGCAAGAATCCCACTCAAAACAAGGCAACAACGAACAACTATGATGGGGTTCCTGCAAAGCTATAATCCCGGATAAGTCCTCTGATACTTCAAACCTTACTTACAGAATTGATTCAATAGTTATGTACCTTGCTTTGAATGGAAAGTAAGAGAACAACTAAGAAGTAAGAACGAAACTAAGGATAAGGAAGAAAACCACTGCTGATAAGAAGAAATACATAATAAAGAATGAAAGGCCAAGTTACTATTAACGACAATCCTGCCACTACTTAATCTAAGCCTACCTCTCCCTGATACCAAACTCAAACAACAGCCCTAGAGTGTTCCCTTCCTTCTTACTTTACTTGATTGAAATCTAACCCTCCTGATTTGGATCCAGCTTTGTAGCTTCCAAGACTTAACTACAACTATTAGACTGTAGCTGCTACTTCAAAAGAATAGAACGACTGACAAACTGACTAAAGCTTACTGCTAGCAAGAATCAAACAAAGAAGAAAGAATTTACACCACTGCCAAACAGACTAAGACCCGTGCTTCTCAGACTTTGACTGCTATCAGACTTAAACAAGAGACAGGGAACTCAACATCAACACGAGGAATCCCACGTCCAAGTAATAGAATGGGCACCGGATCTAGGGAATCCCACTCGAAAGTTAGGATACTAAGCATAGTGGGTGCGCTCTATCGCATATATAATATGAGTTAATCAAAGGATAAGAGAACAACTCATACGGGGCCAACTAGTTGAAACAATAATGGAACGGGGGCATCGAAGAGTAGAACCCGGGTATCAATACCAACACTGGAAACTTGGGATTCAACTGCCACTGGTTATTCTGCAGCTGACTTTGGCCAGCAGAAAGCATTTGACTGGCTCTCGAGAAGGACCTTTGCTTTTCCCTATTGTTAGTTGCTATAAGAGTTGTTTACCCATTGTTAATTGCTATATATAAGAGTAGTTGAAATGCACTAGATCAGATCCGCGGAAAGTCTATCGGACTAGATCAGACCCGAACTGGATTGTTAGTAAAGATTCAATCGTATCTCCCCTGTCAAAGGTTCTTCCCCGGCTCCACTACACCTCTTTTGAAAAAGGACTACTAAACGACTAGTTGGGGCTGTAAACCAATACTTGATTTCCATCTGAGGCTTCTGGTTATGCTCTATGGCTTGCTTCTTCGCCTGTTCCTACTAAAGAATAGAGTTGACTTTACTTATGAGCCATCTTCGCTGCCCTCGCAACAAAGCCAGTCCCATCTTCGCTGCCCTCGGACAGCTTCCGAGCCTGTAGACTCAACTCTTAACTGTAAGGGCTATATGAACTCCGAGCAACTAACAAGAACTTGCCGTTAGCTAGGTGAAGCTCCACTCTTTACACTTGAATATTCCTTTTCTCATTTCTTATTGAGCGCATATGGGAAGATGACCTTTCTAAGCCTTAACCTTAATACCGGACTGCTTCATATCTCGATAAAGAACAGGATTTGTAAGAACTCATTATATAACATATTTTATTGACCTCCATCTCGCCAGTTAGAATTGACCTCCTTCTCCCCGACCCGAACTCTATTTAGAGCTAGAGCAAGAACACCAACGCTCGCTACCAACCGCTCCTTAAGCTATGTTTCCCCCCGCATTAGGTAATTGAAATATAATTAACCTATTTGCTTGCCTGTCCCCTGTCCTGACGCACTTGTTATTGCCCGAACCCACCTCAGTTGCGATAAGGGAGTTCATTAGTCAAGAGAAGAGATGCTCTGTTCTAGTGTCATCCGTTATCAACAATCCTATAGAAAGATGTGGTTGTAGACCTAACTCACCCGAACCCTCACCCCGCTTTTCTTCTTTTGTTTATAGCTCAGCAACAGCACAGGACTAAGAGCCATCTTCGCTGCCCTTTCCTTCCCGCTTCATCGCCAATACCCGAACCCACCTCTCTTCTTGAACTAACTCCTACTTCCGCTTGTCGACTTGGCCAGTGATTAAAGCCTTATTTAGTTTAGTGGCGGACATGGGTAGCCTACTCTGGAATCTTATATACAATGAAGGAATACTTAATGAAATAATGAAATGAACAAGAAGGAATACAAGATAGAATGCGCCGATTGATATGAAGTAGTAGCAGACCTAGGGTTCGTATCCAAGGGAATGAAAACATAAGTCAAGTTAGACTGAACCAGTGGGAAAGGTCATAGCATAGGCCCCAGTATAGCAAGGTTC
Source organism: Musa troglodytarum (assembly GCA_023547065.1). Taxonomy (NCBI): domain Eukaryota; kingdom Viridiplantae; phylum Streptophyta; class Magnoliopsida; order Zingiberales; family Musaceae; genus Musa; species Musa troglodytarum. Next base: position 20,094,255 of record CP097511.1, on the reverse strand, counting down.
GAGGCCAGTAGCGAAACGTCTGGTTTAGCAATTATAAATAAATAACTAGGTGGTGTTGGTGGGAGAGTTCTTGTTATCAGTGGTTCGGGTTCCATTCCCTTTTTTCGAGTTCAGTCTCTTAGGGCACTGGTCAATTCCTGGTTTTGGGTTAAGGTCTTGTTCCCTGGCGCACAGCTCTATTCTTAGATGCCGTAAAGCCTGAAATGATAGCTGGTTTCGAGATCCGTAGTTCAAGTATTAGCCGGCTTGAGTTATCATAAGTAATGGTTTGATTATCCCAATTCCCCGTTTCAGTCTTAAAAGTACTTGTTTGACTCCTGTGTCTGAGGTCTAGTTTGGTTCTATTGCTTGTGTGCGCTACTAAATATTCTCAATAGGAGTCCTTAATAAGTAAAAGACTAATAGACAAACAAGGTATTAAGAGCTATAGTTAGGAGCGGGAGACCTAGAGAAAGGAAAGGCAGCTTCAAGGTCAGCAGCTACAGTCTCATAGTAGGTAATTGTGCATTCTGCTTATTATTATTATAATAGAATAGATAAGTGAGTTACAAAACCCATTCTAATAATAGTGAACAGAATACTTAATTAGTTAAGGACAATGTAGAATGAAGCAAGTAATTGAAGAGTGAGAGAAAGGAACGAAAGTGTTGACCAAAGAGGGGAAGGCTGGGATCCAAAGTCAGAGCAGGCTACGATGTGGTAAAGCTCCGTTTTTGTTCCGTAGCGAGTTAAGCTTCCCTTTCTTCTAATTCATACTTTCTTTGTGGGGGCTCCCCCGGTTTCTTTGACTTTTGTATTGTGCGAGTCAACAGCCTACTATTAGTATAAGATTGCCACTCATAAGTAAAAGACCTAAGCTAAAGTAAGGAAACACAGAAGAGGACTTCAACTAGAAAGTCAGGATACCCCGGCTAAGATACTAATACTTAAGGAAAAAAGAAATAAGCAAACTAAGCTGTAGCAGTCAAAGAATGCCCGACCGCCCCAGGTGATCAGAACAAAATCCAGTAATCAAAGTAATAACTCAATGGTCTTAACGGTCTCGTAGCCGGAATTCAACCACTGCTTAACAAGAATAGAACTAGTGTGCTTCTAAGACAACAACTAGTGCTAGCAGGGAAAAGTCATAACTACTAGACTAGTAGGCAAGTCACCACTAGAAAAGCAACTACATAACAAGTGGGCAAGTAGGCGAGTTCTCATTTTGCTCATTGGTATCATAATAAGACAGGTACTCCTTGCTCGAAGTCCTAGATGACGAGCCATAAGACGAGTTCTCTGTGTGTGGGCGCGGGTGAAGAATTTCACTCAGTAGTAATAATCCAACTGATGTGGGTAGTAGATAATAGTGCTCAATCTCGGGTCTAATCCAGGGCTGCTCTAAGACTTCTGGTGGTAAGCATGAGAATGAAGTCAATACTAA
>CP097511.1:20082832-20087832 GCA_023547065.1 Musa troglodytarum | reverse complement strand
GTACGCCTTTCGCCCGGATGTGCTGCTACCCTCGAATGTCGGCCCGCCCGTGATCTCGTCTACGTGTCGCTCGACGGGCCCTTCAGGATGGGGGGGCTCTCGATCATGCTGGAGGTAGGGGCCCAAACGGCCTCTACAAATCAACTCTTAGATCTGCCGCTTCAGCTTGCGGCACTCCTCAATGTCATGTCCATTCTGCCGATGGAAGCGACAATATCGAGTTCGGTCCGCCAGCGCTCGCGGATTTTTCATGGGATAGGGGGACTTGAGCAACCCCTTCTCCTTTATCTGGAGAAATATCTGTGTTCGAGATGTACCCAGGGAGGAAGTCGGGAGCTTCGGCACGGGATGATCGGGGCGATCTATCCTGCGCCTGGGTTGAGCAGGCTGTTGCCCGCGGAGAGGCTCCGGGCGCCCCCTCTTGTATTCTTCCCTCCTTCCAGACATCCAGGCCTCCGCCGAGACGTATTGACTCGCCCGTTGGAGCATATCCGCGACCGAGGTAGGGGGTCACTCCACAAGTGACCAGAAAACCCTCGAGGGGCGCAGCCCTACCATGAACGCTTGCATCAACAGCGAAGGGTGAGCGTCTGGCAGTCTCTGTATCTCTGTAGTGAAATGATACACGAAATGGGAGAGAGGTTCATCCTCCCTCTGGTTTAGCCCAAGGAGGAGGGCGATGGATGGCTTCGGGCAGGTGCACGCCAGGAAGTGGAGCTCAAAATCCTTGGTGAGTTGTTCGAAAGAGGCGACCGTCCCAGCCTTCAAACTGCTATACCATGCTCGGGCTGGGCCCCTCAAAGTGGTGGGAAACGCCCTGCACATCAAGGCGTCTGCGGTCCCATACAGCGCCATCTGGGACCGGAAGGCAGCGACATGTTCGGCAGGGTCGCTAGCGCCGTCATAAGGATCGATGGCGAGGAGGTGGAAGTTCGGGGGCACAGGATGCTCTTATATCTCGATCGCGAACGGGGACCCCCGATGGGGGTCCTCCCTGTGTTCCTCCTTCGACTTGCTATCACGCACTTAGCAAGAATTGTCTAAGTGGTGAGGCACCCTTACGGCAAGCCACCGACTTAGCTGAAGTTACCTAAGTCAAGAATTGCCTTCGCGCCCACTTCGATCGGACTTAGCTTGGATTGCCTAAGTCTTGAGGCGCCCTTGCGACATACGCGTCCGCAAAGGGTCAGCCGAGCTGCAACCTCGTGCAGGTCCCATAGGACCTGTCAAAGAAGTTGATTAGTTGTTGGAGCGGCGGCGGACAAGTCTCGGCGTCTCGCGAAGAGGAAGCTTTACAAGCAATTGGCGAGCACTTGGAGTGTGAGAAAGCGAGAGAAAGAGAGGAGGAAAACAAGGACTTTAGAGGGTGAATGAGCGGCTGCAGGTCCGCAAACAACTACTCCCAAGTGCGGGGCGCGAAGGCAAGTTTCCGTCAAGTTGGCGTGCAAACTTGTGAAAGTGTTCAACGCCCGACACTATACTGACGCCCCATCCAGCCATGTGCCACCGGGGTTCGAGTGCTGAGATGGCTGACAAAATCTTGTGGCGCGCCTCACGAAATCAGCCAGCGGCACAGCGGAGCTATTTTTGGATGTCTAGGCGGATGCAGCGGCGATCGTTCTGCTGCTGCGATTGCTGTTTTTACGTTTTACAAGGAAAAACACCAAAACATGGCAAAACAGGCTGCCAAGGATATGTACAAGCATGGGCAAGCGGCGAGCGGGCGTTGAGCGAAGTTCTTGCTGCGGTGTCGCGGCGGCCGTTCGTGACATTCTCTCCCCACTTAAAGTCGGCGCCCTCGTTGACACTCTTTGTAGGCTTTGATAGCTGCTTCTTCATGTCGGAGGGTGTCTTACGGCTCCCAAGCGGCCGGTTCTGGGAAGTTTCCGCCACTTCACAAAGTATTCAATTTGTTCTCCATTGGGTAGTCTTGTCCTGCGATCTGCTAAAATGGTTTCAACTTCGCTTCGTGGAAGCTCACGGTGGGAGGTTGTGAGTTGAAGCGCCTCGAGAAGCATCTTGCGGATCGGAGTGGTAGGCTTTCAAGTTCTTGGCATGGAAAACATTGTGCATCTTGAGCCACGCGGCGATTGCAACTTGTAGGAAACATTGCCCACCCTCACGATAATTTGGGAAGGGGCCATCATACTTGCGCACCAATCCTTTATGCACCTTGTTTCTAAAGAATTGGAGTGATGTTGGTTGGAGCTTCACCAACACCAAATCACCGACTTTGTATTCCTGGGGTCGCCTTCCCAAGTCTGCCCACTTCTTCATCTTTTTGGCCGCCTTCTCCAAGTAGGCCCGCGCAATATCTGCATTTCGATGCCATTCTTTTGCCAAATGATATACGGACGGACTACTCCCTGTATATCCAATAGCCAAAGTGTGAGGAGTCGGCGTTGTCTGTGATGATCTCAAAGGGGCTCTTGTTGGATGCGAGCTCGCTGCGAGGTTGTAGGAGAATTGGGCTATGTCCATGACTTTCACCCAATCTCGTTGGTTGGCACTCACGTAGTGCCGAAGATATTGCTCGAGTGAGTTTATTCTCTCGGTTTGGCCATCCGTGCAGGGGTGGAGGCTTGTGGAAGTATAACCCGACCTAATAATTTGAACAACTCGGTCGAGAATCGTCCCGGAAATCGAGCATCTCGATCACTTATAATGTTGTGTGGGACTCCCCAATACTTCACCACATTCTTCATCATTGGCGCGCTTCCTCTGTGAGCGTGTAGGGGTGCAGCAATGAAGGTTGCATGCCAATCGATCGACCACCACAAGTATCGATCCGAGTCCCCTACGGCAAGCTAGATATGAAGTCGGAGAAATGCTCTCCACGACCTTTACGAGTGCAGACAGCGGCTCCAAAAGTCCCACCGGCTTCGTTGCTCCACTTTGTCTTGTTGACAAGTTAGGCGCGTCGAACATATTCCTCCACATCCGTCCCCATCTTCGGCCAATAGAAGGCCCTCTCCATGAGAGCCAATGTTCGGTGAATCCCCGGATGTCCTGCCCAAAGGGAATCGTGACACTCCTTCAGAAGCTCACGCCTCAGATTATCCACCCGAGGAACATAAACTCTATTCCCTTTTGTGTAGGAGTCCCTCCACGGACCCAAAATCGTCGTGCCTTGCCTTCTTGAATCAATTGCATCAAGGTTCTTGCTTGGGGATCACATGCAGTCCATCCTTGATCGGGAAAGGAAGTTGGATTGGCTTGTTTGGCCTTTGCCCTCTAGTTGCATGGCATTCACGACCTCCACTTTTCGACTCAAGGCATCAGCTACGACATTTGCTTTTCCGGGTTTGTACTCCATTGCCATGTCAAATTCCACGAGGAAGTCCTACCATCGTGCCTGCTTTGGGGAGAGTTTCTTTTGAGTCTGAAAGTAACTCAAAGCGATGTTGTCTGTTCTCAGTACAAATCGCGATCCGAGAAGGTAGTATCGCCACACCCGTAAGCAGTGGATCACCACTGTCATCTCCTTCTCGTGCACTGGATACCGCCGCTCGGTCTCGTTGAGCTTACCGCTTTCATAGGCCACCGGATGGCCCTCTGCATGAGTACTCCCCAATAGCAAAGTCCCGAAGCATCTGTATGGACTTGAAGGGCTTCCCATAGTCACAGCAATTTGAGCACGGTTCTTCAAAATGGCAGCCTTTAGGTCTTGGAAATGCCGCTTCACATTTGTCGGACCATCTCCAGGCTGCTCTTTCTTCAGACAACTCTGTTAGTGGAGTTGCGGCGCTGAATACCCGATGAGCGTCGATAGTAGTTCATAAACCCAAGGAAGGATCTCGATTCAGGCACCTTCTTTGGAGTTTGCGATCCTAGCCTTGCACCTTTGCTTTATCCATCTGAATGGAACCGTCGCCGATCCGATGCCCCAAGAATAAGATCTCTTTCTGAGCAAAGTAGCACTTCTCTTTTTTTATGAACAATGAATTCTCCTTGAGAACTTTGAAGATTGTTCGGAGGTGTTCAATATGCTCCTCAAGTGTTCGGCTATAGACGACGATATCGTCCAAGTAGACAACCACAAACTTGTCGGATACTCCTTGAATAGCTGGTTCATAAGAGTGCAGAATGTGGTGGAGCGTTGGTTAAACGAAAGGCATCACCGGGAACTCAAGCGCTCCATACACGGTCACACGGGTAGTCTTCGCTTCATCACCTTCAGCAATACGCACTTTGCCAATACCCGGCCAGAAGGTCGAGTTTGAAAATACTTTGCTTTGCCCAGTTGGTCGAACAAGTCCGCAATGAGAGAGATGGGATACTTGTTCTTCACGGTCACCTTGTTAAGGGCTCGATAATCGACGCATAGTCAAAGACTCCCATCTTGTTTCTTTTGGAAGAGAACTGGAGCTCCGAATGGTGCTTTGGAACTGCGGATGAGACCACCACTTAGCGATTCATCTAAGCGCTACGAGCTCTGCTAACCGAGGAGGGCATGCGGTATGGTGGTCTCATTTGGAGGCTTCACTCCGGCTCGGCTCAATAAGATGGTCTATGCCTCTGCGTGGCGGCAAAGTTTTCGGCAACCTTTCGGGTGGCATAACATCTTGAACTCCTTGGGACATTTGCCACGCAGCGGGTTCTTTCACGGGCCCCATCGAGTGTTTCTAACTTCATCGCCAGCCACAAAGGTTAACTCTCCTTTGCGTACCCCCTTCTTGATTGCACCGATAGTTCTAGGGATCACAGGTTCCTCTTGAGTGGCGAAACCACACAGGGGTTGTCACCTCCCATTAGACAAATGGAGTCTAGGAATGGCATTGGCACCAACTTTGCTGCATGCATGAACTCTATTCCAAGAATCACTTGGAAGTCATCCAATGGCACCGCCATCATGTTTGTGCGCCCGCTCCACGATCCGATCTTGATGGAGACTCCCTTTGCTAGCCCAGATATTCGCTTAGCCTCTGAGTTAACCGCCTTCATTCGACTTGGGTTCTTCTCTAAGATTAACCCAAGCCGCTTTGCTTCTCGGTCGGCGA